>PQXP01000471.1:0-19362 GCA_002973495.1 Apiotrichum akiyoshidainum
GCTCGCGGGGCGGGCGCGGGGGCTGGTGCCGCGGTGTCCACGGTCCGAGGGACGCGTCCTGTCCGTCAGCGCTGCTGTCCGTCTCTCGTCCGCAGCGCCATCTGCCGCCCAGCAGCGCCCATCGTCACTTGCACTCACCGCGTAAAAGTCCATGGGGTAGTCGCCCTGTCCGCGCGTGTCGCCGACGTCGAGGCCGTCCCAGCCCTGCACGCGGCCGGACGCGACGCTCGCCTCGTAGCTCGACAGCAGCGGGCGCGCGAACGCGTACCCCCAGTCGATCGACAGGCGCGGGCACGACGTCTGCACGAACGTCGAGATCTCGTCCTGGCTGAACAGGCCGAGCTTTTGCGGGCTGAGCTCGGACAGCAGCACGAGGAACGGCATGCTGTCGGGGGCCGGGGCGAGGCCGCCGGCGATCGTCTTGAGGACCGCGAGCGAGCCCTGGCGGCCGAGCGTGCCGAGGAGGACGGCCCACGTGTCGGTGCCGCGCTCGACGAGGTTGCGGCGCGCGCGGCGCACGCTGTCGGCGCGCACGCTGCGCATCTCGGCGTGCTCGTACGTCTCGCGCGTAAACTTTTTAGAGTACGGGTCAAAGCGGAACGCGGGCACGCTCGGGTTGGCGATCATGATCGACTCGAGGTGGAAGCGGCCGTCGCCGACGTAGCTGGCAGTCAGTGGAAGAGTAATAAAAACAGCCCGAGTTGTTCGTGCAAAGCCCTCACACCCAGTCTGGATTCGGCTACTCACATGAGGGCATCGACGTCGCCGAGCTTGGGTGCGGTGCAGCCGAGAATCTCGCCGGGCGACAGCGGCTTGACCTGCGGGACGGTAATGTCGTACTTGCCCCTCCAGACGCCAATTTCTCCCCGGTGGACCTTTGCGAGCGCGTCGTCGTCGGCGCCCTCGGGCACGTCTGCGAGCGCCGGCATCGCCAGCTCGAGGTTCTCCTTGAGCGCGTTGACCGCCGCGACAAACTGGATCGTGCCGACCAGCGCGAGTTTTGTCGGGCGCTCGTCATCAGCGGCCACCTCGGTGCTCGCCTGCGCGGCCCTGTCCGCGTCCTCGAGCTCAATGTCCACCTTGGCGCCGGGCACCGCGTCGGCCGCACCGAGCACCGCGCGCCGGAACGCGCCCTGCTGCGAGGGGAAATTGCGGCGCACGCTCAGACACAGGTGCGGCGTGTCGATTGCAATCTCGACAAAAATGTACAGCGTCTTGATCGTCGTCTGGTTGACGGGGATCAGGCAGCTGTGGCCGTAGTGCACAATCATCTCGGCGCCCATCTCCCGCGCCGTAAAGTCGTCAATGCAGCACGCGCCGTACGTCACGTCCGCGAGCAGGAGCGGGAGCGCGCCGGTAAAGCTGCGTGTCAGCTGCGGCGCTCCGGTTTCACCAAGCTCCACCACAGAGGCAGTCTCGGCTGGTGGGTCCGCGTCCTTTCGACAACCCACAGCAGCGACTCACCGCTCGACAATGTCCGCGATCGCGCAGCCGTACATCATCAGTCCCTCGGGCATCTGGAGCGCGACAGTCTTGACGCCCTCGCGGCGCACGTGATGGATAGTCTTGGGGATCTCAAAGTTGTAGTTTTGCGGGAGGGCTGCAGGTCAGCGCTTGCGGCTGGCGAGAGCCAAGTGACGACGCCAGATTGCAGCACGAGTATCGCTGTGAATCTGGCTCCGGACAACACCCACCCTTCATGGCCTCCTTGAGCAGCGGGTCGTTGAGGATCTCGTCGGGGACGAGGTTGGCGACGCGGCGGGGCGCCTTGGAGGACGAGCCCGCCTTGGTGGTGGTGCCGCGGCCGACAAAGCGCTTGCGGGGCTTGAGCGGGACAGCGGCGGCGCCGGCGGCATCGGCGGCGGCAGCCGCGGGAGCAGCAGGAGCAGCGGGAGCAGCGGGAGCGGGAGTGTCGATGCCCTCGGCCATGTTGTGTTGTTTGCAGGTGTGGATGAGAGAGAGAGCGCAGTGCACCGATGACCAAGACGGACAGCGGCAGTGGACCGAGCACCGCGGCCAACTTTTGGACATGCGCCGAGTGGCCACTTTCCCACGGTGGCGCCCCGCCACGTGGTGCTGCCTGGCAATCTCAATGTTGGCGCCACCAAGCTCTCTCCTCGAACCGCGAAAACAACCTCTCCACTTCTCTCCCGCCTTCCATCCATACCCACTCGCACTCGCACCGACACGAAAATGGCTGAGACGACCCTCGCCAAGACTGCCGCGGCGCGCAAGGAGCGCCTCATCGCGCTGCGCAAGCGCAAGGACGCGCACGACGCGGGCGACGCGGGCGGCGCCGGCGAGCAGCGGACGTTTGCGTTCAAGCAGCGCAACTTTGACCACGACACACGGCAGGCTGTCGCGGCCAAGGACCGGCCGGACGTCGCGGACACGGTCGAGAAGGCGGTCGCGGGCCTCGCGGAGGAGATTATCGCCGAGGACGAGGAGCGCCGGGCCGAGGAGCTCGTGAGTGTCGGCCGCGGGAAGCGCCGCGCCGCGCCGCGCCGCGCATCGACGGCGCAGCGGCACGTTAGCCAGCTGTATAGTCAAAGTGAAAAGCTGACGGCAGGACCTGTTCAACATCCAGCCCAAGCGGCCCAACTGGGACCTGAAGCGCGACATGAATGCGCGCATGGGCAAGATGGAGCGCAAGACAAACGAGGCCATTGCGACCATCTTCCGTGAGTACAGCTGAGTCGCGAGTGGCCTGCAGCTGGCTTCTGACACACAGGGCAACGCCTGCAGACGACGCGCAAGGAGAAGGGCGGCGCCGAGGCCGAGGTCGACCTGCTGGCCGGCATCTCGGCCGCCGAGCACGAGCGCGATGCCCCTGCCGCGGAGAGCGACGACGAGTAGACGACTGACGAACCAGTCGAGCGAGTCTGTGACAGAGCGACATGTAATTGTATACCTAGTGCCCACCAAACTACTGATTCTGCTGAAGCCCGCGTTGGGAAAGCTAATATTACGACTACGAACGACCGGGACAGGGTGAAGGTGATGAAGAAAAGGGCGGATGATGCTGAGGGAACGCCGAGAACGCTGAAGAAGGGTAGGGTCCTTGCCGATATTTGCTGAGAGGTATGATACAGCAGATACTCGTATCCCCGTGATAGTACTCAGATTGGGCGGGCACCCATCTCCTGCAGATCGGACAGGGCGATACAGTGGGTGCTGCGGATGGTGGGCGGGCCCGAGGTGGGCAGCTCGCAGCTCATGCGGCGGTATGGGTCCGAGGGCTCGATAGTCGAGCGGCGGTCAAAGTCGTTGCCGGGCATGGAGAGCGAGTAGGCCTCTTCGCCGTGGATCGCGTCGTCGCCGATGAGCAGGACGTCGTCGGGCGCGCGGAGCGGGATGCGGAGCACGGCGCGGATAAAGAACAGGATTGCGGGAGTCCAGACGGCATTCCAGCCCACTGTGAAGAGGAAGCCTGCTGTGAGCGATCGCATCTGTGGAGCACGCACCAACGAGCTGCTTGCCGACCTGGGAGCCGTTTCCGGCAATGGCGCCGGCGTGGTCGAGACCGAACGCCTCCGAGCCGTCCTTTTCGGCACTGGCGAGTTAGACTGGAGTCGAGCTCGATAACTCACAAGCAGCCGGCGAGGAAGCCGCCGAGGAGGCCGGCGACGGTATGCGTGTGGATGACGCCCAGCGTGTCGTCGACATAGCACAGGGGCGGCATGCGGCCGAGGAGGTTCATCGTCAGCCAGGGGATGCCGGCGCTGATGATGCCAACGACAATGGACGCCCAGCCGCTGATAAGGCCGGCGCAGGGAGTGATGGCGACGAGGCCTGTGAGTTAGCTTGAGGGGAACCGTGTCCAGCTAGACTTACCGCAGATCATCGCCTGCACGCAGCCGAGGATGGCGGCGCGCTTGTAGTAGATCGCGTCGAGCCCGGTCCAGGTCAGGATGGCCGACGCAGTGCAGACGTAGGTGTTCAGAACAGCGACGCCTGCGTCCGCCATGGCAGTGAGCTGTCGTCAGTTCCTACTGTATACAGACATGGGAACTAACAGGCGAGCCGCCGTTGAAGCCAGTCCAGCCGCACCAGACGATTCTGATGTTAGCCCCGTCCGCATCGCATCCTTACCCAGCGCCAATGATGCAGAAGCCGAGATTGCTCGGCCGGTGTTCCTTGCGGTCCGAGATGTGGCGGGGTCCAACGATTGCGGCCGCGATGAAGCCCGCGGTGCCGGACGAGACGTGGATAACAAAGCCGCCGGCAAAGTCGATAACTCCCCAGCGCTCCAGGAAGCCGCCGCCCCACAAGGAGAATGCCACGGGGCAGTACGAGAAGGTGAGCCAGCTACACTGTTAGTAGGAAGTAGTCCGGAGGGAAGGTAGAACACACAGAGGAACAAAGGCTGCCCATGCACCCACGTGCATCCTGCCGAGGAGAGCGCCGGCGACGATGACGATGGTGATGGCTCTGAAGATCAGTTTCGGTTCACGAGTGCGGCGAGTTCAGGCAACCGACACTGTATACTGACGCAAAAGCGAACTGGAAGAAGCTGATTGTCAGTTGACAGATCTCGAAAGTGGAGGACCAACTTACACGAGTGAAGCGAGATTGAAGCGCGGAGTCGCACCGAGGGCGGGGATGACGGCGGGGTTGAGGAGGGTGCGCATGCCCGAGACGGGAGAAGGGACGCCACAGAGCGGAAACCACTCTTTGCCAAACGCCACTGCGCTGTCAGCTGGGGTGGAAGCGCGCTAGCGTACTGTTGTAGGCCCACAGCACCCAGATTACGAGCGTGGCGCTAAAGGCGTAGACGACCATGAAGCTCGAGTTGATTGCCCACTTGGAGAGCGAGAGGCCCGAGTACATGATGGCGAGGCCGGGCATGGACTGGAGGCAGACGAGCGTGCCCGCGATCTGGGAGAGTCAGGAGGGGCGACCGAGGGGTGAGGGGGGCTGAGGTGAGCTGGGGGCAGCAACGCAGAGCCCCTCCCGACAGAGGAGGTGCCGGGGTCTGCGACTACGTCCAAAGGGAAGAGAGCTCGTCAGCTGGCGGCAAACGGAGTTGATCGTTGTGGGTAATAACAATAAGGGTCAACCACCCACTTCGAGTGGCACTAGCTGTTATGCGAGACAAGACCGCAGCGGACGTACCAGTTGCCACGCCTGGTCGCCAGAGTCGACAGTGGCGTCCCAAGGTTTAGACATGGCGTGGGAGGATGAAGGGGATATCAACGAGTGTGATAGAGTTGAGTGGTAGGGGGATGTTGTTGTTATGAGTGTGATTCAGGTGCGGTGTGGAGCGAGTGTTGAATGGTGAGCGGGGGAGAGAAGTGGGGAGAGGGGAGGGGAGAAGAGAGAGAGATGGTGGAAGAAGTAGAAAAGGAGGGGAGCAAGGAGAAGGACGAGTGAGTCGTGGGAGTGAGGGGAGTGAGGAAGGAAGGAGAGGGATGGAGGATGGAGAATGGAGGAAGACGCATCTGGGAGACGGAGATGTTGCGGCTGCTCCTGCGGTACTTGGCACTGGCCGCAAGTCACCGCGCGCATCCTTCATGCACCATCTGCGGTGAAAGCATACATACATGCAGGCTGGCTCGACTAGCCCCCGTATGTCCACAGATGGCCACGCTGCTCCGGAACGACTGGCGCGGACGAGCCACCCCAGCCGCTCCACCGAGGCGCACGAACGGGCGCGCAGGACAGCTCTGCCTCACTTTGGAAATCGCGGGCTCCGAGTCTCCTGTCCCACTGTGAGCGTGGCTCTGCACAAGGGCGCCGACGACAAGTCGAGCAGGTTTCAATCAAGGATCGGCAGATCAGCTAGTGCGGGCACTGGCCGTGGCGGCGGGCCTCGGCGTCGCAGTAGCAAATGTAGCACACCGCAGGCGATAACATCGCTCTTACGCGTCTCGACGTCTCGGACATGCAACATGCTGCAATATACACTAGACTGGGTTACTGTAAATGCTGTAAACTCTGCGCCACTACTCGTGCTCTGCCTCTCTCCGTCTCCCCTCCGGGAACATACCCCCGCCCGGCCACTGCCGCCCGCTAGTCGTCAATCTGCAGCGCCTCGAGCACCTCGGGGATGCTCGCGTTGATCTCAAAGTGGCCCGCGATCGCGTCCGAGAGGTCGACGTCCTCGACGCCCGGCTGGCGGACGGCGCCGAGGCCCGCGACGCAGACGCCGCTGTTGCCCGTCGCCGCGCGCGAGACGACCTCGTGCAGGCGGACGACGGACGCGAGGACAAAGTCTGAGCCGCTCCACCCGTTCACGAGGCGGCGCGCGACGACCCTGCGCGCGGCGGCCCACTCGTCGGTCGTCGGCGCTGAGGGGAGCGAGATGAGGAAGGCGGACTCGACGAGCGGCGGGGACGGGAGCGTGGAGAGGTACAGCAGCGCGTGGAAGATGGTGAGCGCACCGACAGAGGTGCCGATCTGGAGGGGTCAGTCCTACTGCAGCAGCGCGTGCGAGTCGACTTACAAGAACAACGGGGCGCTCGCCCTGCACGCGCTGCGCGAGCACCTCGCCAAGGAGCTTGCCGGCCTTGATCGCCATGCCCTGTGCGTGGACCCAAGAGTTGTCGAGCGTCATGGTCGAAAGCTTGTACACGGAGCTGAGGTTAGTTGGACAGTAGCTTGCCAACTCACAGAGGAAGGGCGACGGCCATGTAGTATGCGCCGAGGACGGTGCGCTTGACGACCTCGGTGGCAGCGAGCGTCTTGAGCTTGCTCGTCACCCACGTCTCAATGTCGCGGCCGGTTCTCAGCATCGTGGCGGTCTCGAAGCGGAGGACGTAGACGTCGCGGCCGTCCTTGAGGCCCGAGGGAATGTCGGACGCAGAGTACGGCGACGGCTCGTACGCTGCCGAGACGGGGTCCGAGGTGATGGACGAGACGTCGTCGGCGGTCGCGACTGCGAGCGTCGAGCCGGTGGACGACTGCGACTGGGCCGTGGGCTTCTTGCGCGCAGTGTACGGGAGGCTACCGCGGGGCGAGCAAACCGCACGCCACGCCGCGAGCGCCTCGGTGCGCGAGACAGTGAGCATGCCAGGGACGACGATTGTGGCCTGTTGTCAGCAAAAGCTCCCCAGCTCCGAGCTTACAGTGAGCGTCGGCCGTGTGCTCTTTCCCAGCTCCTCGCCTTCCTCGGCGGGCGTGAGCGCATTGTGGTCCGTACCAGCCTCGAGGGATAGCTGGTGGAGCCGCTCGAGCACCTCGGCGCGGACCTTTTCCACCTCGGCACGCGCCGCTGCGTCCTCTGGATCTTCCTCCACGTCGTCGCCCTTCTTCTCGTCTTCGATCCACCCGCCGCCCTTGCGCAGGTCGTCCACCTCCTCCTGGCTCGGCCGCGTGCCTGCGCCAACCTCGACAAAGACAAACTCGTCGACACCGCGCCAGCGCTCGTGGACGCGCCAGCCAGCGAGGCCGCCGCCCGTCAGGCCGAACAGCGTTCCGAGAACGACGGGCGCGGCGGCGGTAGTGAGCACCGCGCCGAGACCCAAGGGCGCAAGCATCGCAGCGATGGCTGGGGCTGCCAGACCGCCTGTAACGCCAATCAGGACACCGCCGACGACAACGCCGGCGCCAGTTGCTGTGGGTCAGCTGCGGATCTCAGAGCTGCTTGTAGATAACACGTCAACTCACCGAGACTCCGTCCCAGCGCGCCGCCCCATCCCTGCTTCTGCTTGTTCTTCGCCTCGTCGACGTCGACCTCGTCGAGCGCCGCCGCGAGGGTCGCGCCGAGGTCCGCCTCGACCTGCGGAAGCAGGGCCGTGTCGATACCTATGAGCTCGATGGTGCGGTGAATCGCCGCACGGGCAATCGGCGAGTATGTGACTTTTGGTGTTGCGCTCTTTTCCGTCACCGTGTTGCTCCTCTTTCTCCATCCCGCAAGGAGCGCCGCCGGCTTCTTGTCCTCCGAGGGGCTGTCGGGGCTCGTGTCGTCGTTTGTGGGGTTCGGCTTGCCGGCGGCCGTGGGCGTGAGGGCGGCCTGGAGGAGGCACTTTGCGATGCGCACCTTGTCCTCTTGCGACCAGTGCTCGCGCTCGGTCGCGGCGTAGGCGACGTCCTCGGGCTCGACGTTGGACGGGAGCGCGTCAGGCGACAGGTCCAGGAGGAGCAGCAGCGAGAGGAGCCACGCGTCTGCGCTGCCGAGCTCCGTCTTCCATTCCGCGCCGGTCGGTGGCCGTGACGAGGCGGACACGGCGGCCAGCGCGACGACGAACCGAATAGACGCCGGGAGCAGGGGCGACGAGGGGGAGGTGGAAGGGGGAGGCGGCGAGGGAGGCACCGAGCTGGAGGCTGCGGCTGCGGCTGCTGGCGGCGGGGTGTCATCGACTTGGGCGCCCGACGCCATGATGGAGACGGATCCAGAGGACCCAGAGCGTGCCGGGACCGATGCCATTGCTGCTCTCAAGGACGAGTTTGTGGACGAGGTTGTGGAGCTGCGCTGCCTGGTGGGAGTGTTTGGAGAGGTGGATGTTGACGGGCGAAGTCTTTGCGGGATGGATGAAACCCCGCTCACCACCCAGGTGGAGACTGAGCCAAACATGACGTAGCGACGACTGAATGTTGATGTCCTGGGTTCACTCAATGCTCCGTCGTCGCGGAGCAACTTTGTCCGTCGGCGCTGTTGTCGTTGTCGTGTGGGGCTCGCCACAAGGTTAAATGGTAATTGACAAGATGGAGACAAGGACTGCTGCATGAGCAAGAGAGATAAGATTCTGGCCGGCGTGCTGGAACGGCGGCTGCGGTGGGTGTTGGGCTGACACGGTGCACGGACCTGAGCCCGAGGGACGGCACACGCGCACACCGTGCCCGCGCCAGCCAGGCCGGCCTGGCCCCCGCCGCCGCCCCGAATGGCCTCGGATGCAATCGCCGTTGCCATGCTCGCTCTCGCTGCCAGCACCTGTACGTAAAGCTGTGTCTCTGTCAAGCTGTCATTGGAGGGGCCATTCTTTACATGAGTACGGATCAAAGTATCTGGCGATGGGGGATAAATGTCTATGTATGCAAGTGGGTAATCGTCCAGTGGATGCGGGGGGATGGATACGAGGGACGGTGCGGGGGTGATCACAGGTCGAGGTTGACGCTGCTCGTGCCGCTCGTGCTGCTCGCGCTGCTCCAGCACACCGGGCAAGGTGCGCATGCGCGCCGCGCCGCATCCGCCGAGATGCCTTGCCTGGCTGTCGCGCAGACGCCAGTGAGAGGATCCAAAAAAGAAGGAAAACATGAACAGTCGTAGATTGCTTAGTGGTCGTCGTGGTCGTGGGGCTGGTCGTCCGTGGTCTCCTGAGTCTCTGTGCCGTCCTCGTTTGCGGTCTTGGGGTCGTCGTGCACGTCACCAGCGACGTCGGGGGTGGTGTCTGCGGTGTCGACGATGCCACTGCCAGCACGCACGGCACCGTCGTTACGCTGCTTCTTCATCCACGCGCCCTGCGGTCAGCGACAGTCGGCAGCGCCGTACTCACAGCGTTGGGACGCTTCTGCTTCCTCCACTTTTCCTCGAGCTGCTTCTGCTCGGCCATGGCGGCCTCACGGAGACGCTGGCCCTCTGCGGTGTCGAACACGGGCTGGCCCATGATAAACTCGCTCTCGGGGGCGAGCGCCGAGGCCTCTGGGTCGACATAGCCGATACCAGCGAGGGCACCAAAGAACACGAACAGGGCACTGTAGCGGCGGCGAGACGGGGAGTGGATGAGTCACATGTCAGCACGCGTTGAGCATTGAAAGGAGAGTACGAGACCCGGCTGAGACTCACGTCACAAACACAATCAAGAATGGGAGATTTCCACGGCGCAGGGCGCGCATACCACGGACGGCAACGGCGCGGCCCACAGACTCGAGGGTGAGAGCATCTCTCTTGTGACCTTTGCGGTCATAGCCTTCATAGCCGACGGGTTCAGACTGCGTACGCATGTGTTGTTCCCGCTCTTTGTTTGCGGAACGCGAGGTGGTGGTCGGCGCAGCGGTCGATGTGGTGATCGTGTCCGAGTATCCGCGCTCCATGGTGTCGAAGATTTCGTGTTTCGGCATTGTGAGAGGTGAGAAGAGTGGTTGCGAGTTGGGTGGGAGTGTGGGAGTGGGGCGGTCAGAGAGACAGACGCCCGCAAGGCTGGGATGGGGGCGTGCCAGGGATGGAGGTTGGTGGAGGGTGACGAAAAGGGGATAGGTGGGAGGCTGAGGCTGAGGCCGAGGCTTGGGGATGCGGATGGAGAAACGAGAGTGAGAGTGGTGGTGGACAACAGATGAAGAGTGTTGAAGAGAAGGAGAGTGATGATGAGAGAGGGCGATCCGATGTGAGTGTGAGAAGGATTGAACGTAAAATGGGAGGGGGGGAGGTGAAGGGGGTGAAATGAGTAAAAAGTATGATCACATTAAGCTCCTCCTGGCCCAGACCCCCCCCCACCCTTACCCGTGGACTGAAATGTTTGGCTTGGCCGTGGGGTGCACCCGCTTCCCAGATCCCAGACCATACATACAATGCAGAGGCAGAGACATCCATCTCAATCTCTGTGGTACATGCACCTACCACCCACGTGCAGTGCACTTGAGAGCTCGCTACCTTTGTCTACTGGCAGTGGCTTTGAATAAACCGAATTCAATCCATCCCCCCACCATCGAGGCGTCTGGCGGCGTTGACCATGGCGCGAGTCGCTGCTGCTGCTGTCGGCAACAATAATGTGGATGGGTGGAGGGCGCTGCTCGGATATTAAAGGGGCTCGCTCGCCGCCATGACGTCCCTGGCCCGCATGCAACCCCAGGCAGGCAATACGTGTTACCTTCCGGTACTGCATGCGGCTGTACTGTCCTGCATGCTGCTGCAGACTATCAGCTCCGCGGTAGCGAGCGGCCTGGAAGCGCAAACCTGCAACAACCGCGCCAAACGGGCCGACCGCTGTCGATCCATCGTCGTCGGCGGCGTCGACCCGCCCCTCTGCGAGTAAGACATCTAGGCCCCATCCATCCCATGCAGTGCAATTCACGTAGTTCCATCATCCACTCTCTCGCACCTCCTCGCTACCGCTTGCCGTCTCCTTGCCACCCACCCTCATATGCGGTGCTTTCTGGTGCTCTCCCGCGACTGCCCACGTGTCGGACACTCGTCGCGTTATCGCGCCGAGGATGCGCTGCATGTTACCCTGAGGTAACTGTCCGAGATGAGATATCAGCGCGAGATTAATGATCACCGCACAGCCCGGCGCCGGTTCACTTGGCGCAGCCGCAGATGGCCAGTTCCATGTGGCCGGGTCTGGCTGGCCCTTGTAGCTTTTAGTGGCCTTGTGGCCTTGTGGCAGTCTCCAGCTAGCTGCCAGTCTCCAGTCGCTGTTGCATTCTGGCTCCGGGCTCCGAACCCCGTCTCGCAACAGGCTCGGCCGTGCCGATCCTGGACCGGACCGCAGCAGCCCAACGCCAACAACGGAGAGAAGACTCCTCCAGCACAGGAGACCCGAACCCGTACCCGGAGATCTGGCACCGTCCGAACCTGTGCAAACCCCCCTCGCAGCAATGCGCAGCCTCACAGTGTGGAGGAGATGCAGATTCGGGCCAAAACACAGATCTCATGTGCGGAGCGCGCACAGCGGTACAGCGACCGCATCCGGACAGGTGGACCGGGGTGCTGGCGCACTCGGCGAGAGATCTGCAGGCGAGCCTACTGTAGAGGGTGTGCCTGCCGCCCCCGATGCAGATCGCGCGACAGATCTCCCATCGCCCGATCTCCGACCACGGTGCTCCGGGCCCGGCTCGGCCCGGCTCGGGCTCCGGGGCACTGCCGTACAGACGGCTGCGGACATGGATACCGGCAACAACGGCGTGGGCGTGACCGGAACGGGAACCATGCCGTCGTCGCCACGCGAATGCCGGACGCGTCCGAGGATTGATCTCGGCGCCGGCGTGCCGTCATCACTCTCGTGTCTCGTGCTTTTCTTCTTTCTCTGCCATGCATGTCTCTGGTTGCGCGGCGACGCGGTCACGCAGTGACGCGTCGTCCACATGGGGCTCCTCGATCGCTGCGGCACGCATCCGGCACTGCCGACTGGCATTGATGGCAGACTGGAGGGTGTCGCCGATGTGGACATGCGGGCACCTTGTGGCACTGTGCGTACGAGACGTGACACCCAGTGCCTTCTTCTCCTGCGTCCAGCTCCTCACTGCACGCCTAGCACCCCCGGATCGTCTCCACCTCTCAAGAGACAGCGAGATCGAGATGAAATGGGCGCCTCCCGTAGCGAGTATTTTCCTCTGTCCTTGCGGCCTGTCGCCGCCAAGCCGCGTTCCCCCGCGTTCCCCCCCGACGCTCGCCTCGGCACGTAGAGGCAGCACCACTGCGCCTGCCTCTCCCCATCCATCACCAACCCGCTGCGCGCCAAGTGCATCTCTCTCACGCAGGCCCGTCAGGACTCGACTCTGGCACAGCGCTGAAACGGAGGGGAGAGGCGCTCTCGGCCTCCGTCGCCTCTCGAGTCCTGGCTCCCGCGTGACCGAGTCACCGACGCCACTCCCTGCCCAGGAGGAGAAACAGTCCGAGTCGAGGCGCTCGCCGCCCGTTGCGCGGCGGCCTGGACGCAGGCTGCCAGGATCCTAGGAATGGAGAAGGGACAAACCTGCATAGCAGCTACGAGAAGGAGGCGGCGCATGTCCGTCGCCCTCGGCGAGCCGCGGCTGGCTGCAACACAGGGGGGGAAGAGGCCCGAGCGCGCCGCGGCCCGGCTGACAACCGAGGGCCGAGGGCTCGCAGTCACAGTGACAGCCGGCGCGTGGCTGCCGGGCGCCACACCCATACCTGAGCGCTACCTGAGGCCGAACCCCGTACGCGTCCACCGGAGTGAAACGGACGCCGGACACGCAGCCCGGGGAAACACAAGTAGGACACGAGGGATGCCAGAGAACGCGCGCGCATGCCTGACACTCGGCCGGCTTGGCTTCTGGTCCTCGATCGCGCCGCCACCGCCCCCAGCCGGAGGGCCGGGGGACGGCCCCATGCCCGTGTCCTGACCCTTGTTCTTGGATGTTCTTGGTCTTGCGCTTGGTATTTTCATTCACCGTGCGTGCTGTCTGTCCTTGTTCTTGTCCTTGTCCTTGTCCGGTCGGCGTTCCTGTCCGCGTTCTTCGTCGCATTCTTCCTGTTCTGGCCCGGTTCCTGCCTGCGCGACCCCGGCCCTGCCAGCCCAGCCAGCCCGCCGCGCCGCCCCGCTCCCGCCCGACGGCGCCGGCCTGCCGTCGGAAGAGCGATAAACGAGGAGCAGCGGCGGGTGCGTGCGTACTCACTAGCGCAGCGAACAGTGGAGAAGAGACAGCGGAACAAGCGGCAGGCACCGTACCATGGCACCAAGTGTGGGAACATGTCCCGTGTCCGCGGACGTGTCGGCTGCCCGCCCTCATGCCCCCATGCCTTCACCAGCCTCCTCGGCGAGCGTGCACACCGTGCACGCCGCACGCAGCACGCAGCGAGCGCGCCGCCTGCCCCAGAACCTGGAGCCTGGCAAGAGGCACCGGGGGGCCGCCTTCCTGCAGCGCAGCCTCAGACACGGCGACGTCCAGCCGTGCCCCGCCGTGCCCAGCCATGCGCGAACCATGCCACGGACACTGTCCCTCCGCCACAAGCATGCATCTCTGGCACCCTGCAGCCTCTCCCCTGGCCGTGTGCGCCGCATCATCCATGCCCCGAAACCATGCGCGAGGGCCTGCCGCGCACCCCCCCTCGGTAGCGTGCGCCCGGTCCCTTTCTCCGGGCCGGCCGGCCAACGTGCCGATTCCCTGACGTCCAACATGGAACAGCACCACCATGGGCACTGTGCACGCACCAGTATCCAACGGAAAAACGCAATGTGGGGGGGCAGAGGAGAAGAAGAACGCGGCTAGCAGACGAGGCAGACGCGGATGGCCGACGGCTGCAAACCCTGTTCGGCCGGCACCCTGGGCTTGCCTCTCCCTGGCGTCGCCACCCTGGGAACGCGCCGCGCTGGGCAACAGCCAAGTATGCCGCTTCTGGCGCCCGTCGCGGGGCACAGGACAGACATGTGCGTGGGTCACACAATCGACGCGCGCGACGCAACGCACCGCTTGCCGTCTCGTCTGGGATCCGGGCAGACATGGCCACCACCCCTGCTGCAGCGGGCTCGATCCCCCCACCGTTTTGGCACGGCTCGCGTCCCGCCCGCTCTGCGCTAGCCTGTCGCGGACACGCCGTCCAAGACGGCCCGGTGCAGGAATAGAACAGGTCTGTCACGGTGTCAGGTAGCGCCGGCTTGTCGGTCGGAGCGATCGTACTGTTCTGAACGGGGGCTAGGATGCACTTTGTGGCGGGCCGCGGCCACATGTGGCTGGAGCTGTGGGGAGCCAAATCAGTGGTCAGAAAAAAGTAACAAAAAAAAACTAAAAAAAAAAAACTCTGCGACGTTTCAGCCCCGTCCCGCTCAGGTCGAGTGGTCGACGGCACCAACGACGTCACTCTCGTTTGCGATATGCTGTGCCGCAGCAGACGGTGGCAGGAACAGTACAATGCAGCGGGTACGCAAGTGTCCAAGGTTTTCATCTCGATTCCTGCCGCGCTCCGCAGGAGGAAGAGGAGAATACTAGCTACTAGTATTGAGTGCCGGGGTTGAATGGAGCGGATGTGCCAGTCGGCGAGAATACAGGTACGCTCTCCGCAGTGTGGCAGGTTGGTCCGACAACCTCATCTATGGCGGTGAGGGGGAGGGAGTTGTGCACGCCAGGTGACTAACAAAACCTGTCCTCGCGAGGCGGCCGCTGCGGGCAACGGCTTCCGTCGTGAGTGGCGGCGAGGGCGAGGCGTGCTCGACCCGGGGGCTAACTGGTATGTGGCTACAGAGGGTTGGAATGAGATTATATCATGTCGGGACCAAGGTTGGACTTGGAGGGAAGGAGAAAAGAGGGGAATGTCGAGACTGGAAAGGTTCAAAGTTCTAATCATTGTTCGATGGGTGGCGATACGACGAGCAGAAGATGGGGAAGGGGGGGGGGGGATGGGGAGCGGACCTAGATGACCAAGAGATGCTACTGATGTCTTTGATGCTACTAGGCTTAGATGTCGGCGCACGAGGTGCCGTTGACGACCTGGTAGCCGCGGACGCACTTGGTGACCTGGCAGGCGCCGAGGTTGCAGGTGACGCCGCCCTGGGCGACGAAGGGAATAGCAAGGCAGTTCTTGCCCTCGCCGTCAGAGACACAGCCGCCGCACGACTCGAGCTCGGAGGAGGTGTCGAGGCACTCGTAAGACCACGAGCCGTCCTCGGTGGGGACGGAGCAAGCCTTCTTGTCACCGCAGTACTGAGCGTGGTCGAAAGTCTCCTGGACGTCCTTCTTCCAGTGTCCGCCCCATCCGCCGCCGCGGCCGCCGTGGCCGCCGTGGCCGCCACCGTGGCCGTTGCCGGGGGTCGTGGGCTTCTTGGAGGGGGTGGGGCCGGTGGGGGTGCCGCAGCACTGGTTCTGCTCGTTCCAGTCGTCACAGTCGGGCTCGGGGGTACGGCAGCCGGTGGGGCGGCACTTGCCACTGCTCGAGTGCCAGAACCAGCCAGTAGGGCACCTAATACCGGGAGGGCAGTCGCCCCTAGGAGGCTGGTGCTCCCACGAGTCGTCGCAGCAGGCGCCCGAGCGGCCGTGGTACCACTGACCGCGCTTGCACGAAGACGAGGTGGTCTTCTCGCACCTAAGGGTCTTCTGGTTGAAGGTGTAGCCCTCACCGCAGTCGCACTTGGAGACCTCGGTCTTGGGGATGCAGCTGTGCATGGTTAGCGTCGGCTGGGTATGCATGGTGTTCTTTTTTTACTCACCACTTGTTGAGGGTGTGCTGACCCCAGTTGAAGGGGCAGACACGGTCGTCGTCGTAACTAGGTGTGGCGTGAGCAAATTGCCATTTTAGTCTCTCGGTCCGAGCGGGACGGCGCGGAAGATCCTGGATGGCCACGGACCCCTGGCGCCGTCCCAAAAGGACACAAGTATCCAGCAGAAGCAAGCAGACTGCAGAGCAGACTGCGGACATGCAATGTACTTACCCATTGTGCCAGGTGCCGCCAGAGTTGGGGTTGACACAGCAGGTGCCACCGAGCCAGGTCATGAAGAAGGAGCCACGACCGCTGCAGCGGTTGCGGACAGCGACGGGGGCCGAGCGGCCGTCGCAGCCCCAGTTCTTGCTGGCACGGGGCTTCATCGAGATACCACCGGCGGCAACCTCGGGGATGGCCATGAGGGCCGCAATACCGGCGACAATAGTGGCCGAGTTGAAGAGCATGGTGAAGGAGTGGAAGGTTGGGCAGGTAGAGAGTAAAGAGAGAGTTGGGTGGGGGAGCCTTTATAGCGGCTGAAAAGAGATCGAGAGAGCGTGGAGGTACTGCTGGGGGAGAGGAGAATGTCTCAAGGCAGCAAGGAGACGGAGAGAGAGAGAATGAAAGAGTAGCTAAGCTCCAAGGAAGCGGAGAGGAGGGGGAGGGAGAGAAAGAGTACAGATGAAGAAAGGTACATGGGAATGAGCTAAATACGGAGCCGCTGTGAGAGAGTCGCGACAGCTGGAGCGCGCAGGCCATAGCGTCGAGAACGCACACACATGCAACACAGAGACGGTCGCAGGACAAAGGGGGGGCAGGCAGTCAGTCAGTCAGTCGGTAGGTGGGTCGGTAGGTGGGTGGGTGGTGTTTGGGTGACGTGAAGGAAACCCGAGGGCACGGCGGAAGGCACAGGACGAGTGGCTCGGAATGACAGGGTGTCGTGAGGGGGTTAGGTTTGACGGTTGACATAAGAGTGCGACAAGCGAACCACATGTGTAAACAAAACAACGTTGCTCACTTTTTACTCTGGCGTTGCTCCTCCTGTTCCCAGGTGGGGCCACTCTGGTGGACCAACTTGCCTCGGCTGGCCACTGTGACCGAGTGTGCGAGATGGTCAGTTGGATGGCCGCCCCGTTGGCTGGTGGCAGGGGAGGTTTGGTCGTGTCCCTGTCGATATTCCCCGGCGCACTTTTGCAGTCAGGAATGGCCCAAACGCTGATTCTGCCCACCACCTCCTACAGGGGAGACTCAGGAGGTAGGAAGGCTGATGGGAGGTGTCGCAAGGCGAAACCAAAACTCTCTCTCTCTCTCTCTCGCTCTCTCTCTCTCTCGCTCTCTCTCTCTCTCTCGCTCTCTCTCTCTCTTTCGCCTGCCCGCCACGGTCCACAGGGTGGCTGCTGCATGAGCCACTGTGTCAGTTTGGCACCCGGCGGTCCAAGCGTCCGAAGCTCAGAAGCAGGCCAAACGATGCAGCAGCTCACACCCCCTTGCCCTTCGCATACATGGGGACTGCCTGGAGAGGCCCAGGGAGCACCCTTCGCCGCGCACAGCAACCAGGCAAAGAGGTCAGTCACCATTCGTCGTGGCACCGTCCACAGATGCTCCACCCCACAGACAGCAGGACCGTAGTCAAGGATCACAGAAAACAATGCAAACCAATAGCCTGCAACATGATACAGTCTTCATGGCTAACGTCTCAGGACACGACTGCCCCAGAACATGTCGGCAACGAAACTGGCCTAAATCAGTCTCAATGTCTCGGCCCGGGAGCTGGCGACCGGGACATGAGCAATTGAGAGCCGTCCAGCGGCGCCAGTGTCTATTCTTGCTGCACGGGCCTCCATCCAACAAGTGTTGACGGGCGTTTCGGGCCACAACTAGTGTCCTGCGCGATCAGGAGCAGCCCAGGTGACTGTCACGGAGACATCGTCTGGCCTTTTCGGGGGAAGCGAAACGGGGGAGCCGGCGAGCGCAACGAACCAACCGCACCCGCTGTGCCACCAAAGCGAGCTTCAGCGCCGTCTGCAGCAACCGAAACCGTCTTGACAGCGGTTAGCGAGAACAAACGCATGAATACCTCAGTGGCTGTTCGGGTGTACCTACGTACATGTCAGCTGCCACCGGTCAGCCTCCAGTAGCCTGCGTGAGCCCCGCAGAACCTATCGTTTGTTCGTTGGGTGTACGGTTCAATATCGTCCCGTGCCACCAAGTCACATTCTCCCACCAGGTACATGCTGAGGCACTTGCAAACCATGCATCGATAACAGCAGACACCGAAGTTGTGCAGCAGTATCCAGAGCAATGGATACTTGAATCCTCCGACACTGGTGCGCTGCGCTACAATTGCCGTGTATCACGTCGCATCGGCTCGAACGTGGCGACCGGCGCGTCCCGGACAGATCTCACTGCGAACTGTGCATTCAGTGGCCCCGCGCAACCGCCAGCTACGGTCTGGCAGTGCAGTGGGAACAGGCTGCGCTCAGAACCACACTGTCAAGGTGGTTCGCACCACGTTGGCCACCGCGTATGCCCCGGCACAGACCTCGTCGTTCATCGCAGCATCGGAGCTCTAGCTCCCGTGAACATTGGTGCCAACTTTGGTCATGATAAACTTGGACACGGGCAACGCGAGCTACAAGCAGCAAAGCGTATCGAAACACGTTCAGGCCCAAGATCCCTGGAGACTGGGATATGGGCATGTATGATAGAGTCTCTGCAACCATCTCCAGCCGCTTCCTGTAGCGTTCGGATGCAAAGGCAACCCGTCGCAGACTCGGTGACGTTGTTGCGCGTCTTTCGCTCAGTTCAGGCGCTCGGATCGTTTGGGTCCTGTCCCGTATGTTAGAGTCTGTCGGTGCAGACAGCCTGGGGTTGCACAGTGACGCTACTGCCACGCAGAAAGAGACCCGCTGATCGAGTAGCAGAGGCACTGGAACACGGAGCTTAAAAGCAGGTAGCCTGTTCGGCGCCGTAATCGCCCCTCGACATGGTTTCCAGATCGAGCCACGACTCTCGTAATGACGGTAACGCGTGTCTTCGGGTGTTGCTGCAGGGCAGACGGTTCTATTGTCAGCAACAGTTGCAGCAGAGAGTTGACGAGATCCAGCAGTTCCTGGAGTCTGTTTCCAGCAACAAGCAGAGGTGACCCTTGCTTGACAGTGCACACTCCGACACACCGATTCAACATCAAGCTCTCCCCGCGACGCCCCCAACGACCGGAAGAGTCGGGCCTGCCGTTACCACCACCTGGCAGACCATGTGTCCTGCGAGTTTAAACTAACACATCCGGCGGCACGTCATTCTCCGACTGAGACAGTATGGCAGCACTGAGAGGGCAATCTCCTCCTTGTGCGGGCCAGGTCTCGGGAGCGAGGAGTGGGGCAAATAGGACTGGCCAAGCACCGAGAATAGCTCTCGGGGAGGGATAAGCAGCAGGCAGGAAATCGGATGGATAAAGCGCCCAGTCGCAGACGGAACATTGCACACTCGGCGTCGTTGGAGCGTCAGACTGCCAGAGTGCCAGAGTGCCGGAGCATGGGCCAGCCCCGTGTGCTGTTCTCGCTTCTGCGTCCGCTACTGCCGGCGTCCACAGCGTCGCTGCCGCTGGCTTCGG
>PQXP01000066.1:0-83172 GCA_002973495.1 Apiotrichum akiyoshidainum
TGCGGTATTTTCTGAGTCCTATGGCCGTAGATACTAGTATGTTCAAAGTGCACTCATATACTGGAACTGCCACACCCACCTTAACGCAAAACGGCTGAGCCCAAAGCATGCCCAAGCTCTATGTATGAACTTGAGCATCCTCTAGACTCAGCCGAATATGAAGTTTGGTTCTGTACCATGGATCCCAGCCCTGGCCAGAACTCACACAAACCATGAGGCGGAATGTGTAGAATCTGTCTCTTATACACATCGCGTAGTCACCGTCGACTGGTGTGACGGGGCAGCCCTCGGAGGCGATGGCGTCAATGGACCACTTTTCGACCGTGGAGGGGACGAAGATATGGGCCTTGAGGCCGAGCAGCTTTGCAGTGCGGGCGACGGCGCGCCCGTGGTTTCCTGGAGTCAGATGCTGTAGCAACAGCACTGCTTACCATCTGTCGCGGCATAGAGAGTGAGCTCCGGCTCAGTCTCCGCCGCCTTCTTAATCTTCTCAATGTCCCACGGGGCGACATCCCAGCGCTCCGCGAGCAGGGTGCATGTACACCAGCTGGCACCGAGGATCTTGAATGCAGGAAGACCGAACCGGCTCGACTCGTCCTTGGCGTACACCTCCTTGCAGCCGAGCTCGGCGGCGAGCTTGGGGAGAGGGTGGAGCGGTGTCGGACCGTGAGAGGGGAACAGCGCGGTGTGGACCCTCTTGATCGCCTCGGCGGTTTCGGCAGCTTCGCTTAGAGTCATGGCAAGAGTGATGTTGGTGGTTCGAGATCGAGAGAAAGAAGTGTAGAGGGGAATAATATAGTGCTGAGTGCGTTGGGTATGAGTGTGCGGGCAACGACTGAACGATGGTGGAGGTGGTACTGGAGTTGCCCACTACTCGTTACGGATCACCTGGTCTCGTAACGAGGCGAGAGTCGAACAACCATCGGTTGGCGGGAACAATGCCCAGAGGGAGAAATGGGATATGAACAAGCCTCGACGCCGTCTTTGGAGGCTCTTTCATGACCTCTCTCAACCCCAGCAGCGAGGGCCACTCTACGATGTATCACGCCCAAACGTGAGTGAGTTGCGATAACAGGCGCGCTCGGCGGCTGTTGGCTGATCCACACCAGCACTTTCACATACAAGACGTGCCTGATTTCACTACCCAGGTGGGCTTGCCCGCCTCTGACGCACTACTCTTGCCTACTCCATGACTCGTTGCCGCCGTTCATTGCTTGGCAAACCCACTCTGCTTGACCCCTGGCTGGCGTGCTCGAGTCAACCGGTATACGCAGCCGCCGGCCGAACCACCACCGGCCGGGCACCTCACTTTGGACTTTGGGCACCTCACTTTCGAGGACGTTCCATTCCACATCTTCATTGCATACTTAGACCCCATCGCGGCATCCGTTGTACTCACAGACGTTGTACTCACCGGAGCCATGGCGACGACTACCACCACAATCGAGCTACAGCCTGTCAAAACCGACTCTGCGCTCCCAGATGCCCTCGCTGCTGAAGCGTCCGCAAGCCAGACTCCCTCTACATGGTCGCAGCGCCCCGACTCGCCGGAAGGGGGAGAGGGAGTGAACACGTTCTCGCTCCCTCCCGTGGACCGGGGTAAAGATGCCTGGCAGTTCCTCGCTGCCGCTACCTTTATCGAGACCACCGTGTGGGGCCTCCCGTACACTGTCGGTGTCTTCCACCAGTACTGGGCGGCCAACATGTTCCCAGAGGACGAGAGTACCCTCACGCTCGCGGCTACGCTGCAGGGCGGTTTGATGTACATGTCCACTGCCGTCCTTGGACCGTGAGTTCACCGCACCATGCCATCCCGACGTCCACTCTGACTCTGCAGCTTGTTCACAGCATTCCCGCGTCAGCGCAAGACCATCCAATTCACCGGCCTTGTTGTGTCGACCATCGGCTTGATTGCCTCTGCGTTTGTGACCAAGGCGAGCCATTTGGTCGTTACGTTCGGATGCCTCTATGTGTTTGCCGGCGGTGAGTGTCTGTTGTAGCGGTCTTCCAGACTAACAGCCAGCCCTCTACCTGCCATGTGCGACCCTCATGTTTGAGTGGTTCCAGGAGAAGCGCGGGTTTGCGTGCGGTATCATGTACAGTGGAACCGGCGTTGGAGGCACAGGTGAGTTGACACGTCCAAACGGCCAGCTGACGACAGTCTTTCCTCTCCTCGTTGCTGGGCTCTTGAACAAGTTTGGCTACAAGCCCACCATGATCGCGCTCGGTGTCGGCTACGGTGTGCTCAATGGAATTGCTCTGATGTTTATCAAGCGCCGTATCCCAACGCCCCGCCGTTCGGCTGGCAGTGCTCCCCGCGTCAAGGTTGACTGGTCTGTTGCGACCACCTGGGCCTTCTGGTGCGGACTTGGTATCCTCTTCACCACCAGTCTTGGCAACTTTAACCCGACTCTGTGGATTCCTAGTGCGTGCCTCTGACTCTCTATCGAGCTGTTGTACTCATCCTTTAGCCTTCGCCGACACTGTCGGTGCCACCCGCCCGAATGGTACCGCTCTCGTCGCCATCATGAACGGTGGGTAAAAGATTTCGTGCGAGCTGACGTGAAGCCGMCWSCSWGCCCGGWRATGSCATYWCCGGGTGGCTGTCGGACCGTGTCTCCACCCGCATTGGCGTTACCCTGTCCTGCTATGCCTCGGCTATTGCTGTGCTTGTTCTCTGGGGCCTCGGAACGAGCTCGGCGATGCTCGTCGTCTTCTCGATCCTCTGGGGCCTCACATCGCTCAGCTTTGTCGGTTTCTGGGCCGGCATGATCACCAGGATCTGCAGTATGTTGACCTGAACCGGTGTGGACTCGTGGCTAACGTGTACCAGAGGACGATCCCACGCTTCCTGCGCTCATCTTCTCCCTCTTCGCCATTCTGCGCGGAGTCGGAAACCTTACCTCGGGACCCGTCTCTACCCTGCTGCTCAAGACTGACGTCTTCCGCGGCGCTGCTGGTGCCTACGGCACTACCAACTTTGTGAGTGGTCTCTTTCTCTCGGAACTGACCCCGCCAGGGTGCCGTCCTCGTCTACACCGGTGCGACCATCTTTGCCGGAGGCGTCATTGGCATGTTCTTCCCGAGCTAGAAGATCCAGCTGCCCTCGAGTTGTAGTGCCCGTTTTCATAGATAACTCTCTATTACAGTCATCCATCCATACTGAGATCCATTCCGTGAAGATCCAGACCGTGATTAATCCAGGGGCCGGACTCCCTTGACGCCACACCGCCAGTGGTGTGTTGCGCTTGGGGCCTCCAGATCCACCCCGCCATTCCTCGTTGCATGGTATGGCGCTTGGGTTGGTCCTTGCGATCCCCCTCCGCGATCAACAGTAGCTGCATCGCGTTCGGATATGCGCAGCGTAGTCGGAAGATCCGCCATGGATCGGAGGGTTTGGACTGGCGGGCTGCACACCAGCGCAAACGATGAGGTTTCCCTGACCTTTGAGCGGAAGGGTTCGGCATTCCACTCGGGCTGCACTGGCGAGTATGACGCGCAGCGGCTGCTCGGTTGTGACACGTTCCAGCCACCACCCACGCTGCCCGTTTGGGTCTTGGCCAACGTCGGAGTCTGCGCAGCTGATAGACAGCATCACCCACCACAAGATATCGATCTGACCCCAAACGCGCTCGCCATCGCCATGCTCTCGATGCTCAACACATTGGCGCTGGTGCGCGTCACCCCGCTCATCACGTCCTCGGCCTCCATCTTCTACTGCGCCGAACAGCATGCCCTCTTCTCGTCCTTTATCACACCCGAGAACAAGAGCCTGGGCTCCGGAATGCTCCCAGGTTTCTGGGAAGCGTACATCACGCCGGCACTCTCCTTTATTGTGAGCCTGTACACCACCTCGGCAGCTACCGGTTTCGTCAATGCCTACGGTCTCTTCAACGCAACAAAGGCCCCGCCAGCCGCCGCCAGGCTCTACGTCGCCGGCTCGCTCTGTTCCCTCGCACACTTCCTGTTCGCCCCCATCGTCGCGGCCCACATTGAAGCGATGGTCAACGACCCCGAGGGCCGTCAGACCGCAAGTCGCATGCGCCGCTGGCTCAACGTACACGCTGTCCGCTCTCTCCTCGTCGACCTCCCGGGCTGGATCTGCTTCCTCCTCGCGACTTGCGAGGCTGTCGTCCCTCTGTAATAATGACTGCAACACCCACCCCCCCTCTCACCCATCTGCCGGTCATCTCGGCACCGACACACACTAGCAACATATGCATTGTTGTACACTTCTCCATCTAGGCCCTCGGCTTGCGCGCGACGATAGTGTACGTCAGCGGCATGCACCCGCTCCTCTCCTTGAGCGCCCACTCGTCCAGGTCGCGCTTGACCATCTGCCCGTCCGGCATCGCCTCCCACGGAACCGATTCGTGCTCCTCGAGCGTCTCCAGCACGAGGCCCAGCTTGAGCAGGCTCGTGACGATCTCGCCGAGGCCGTGGTTCCAGCAGTACGTCTTGGTGGCCGTGAGCTTGGTGCCCTCTGTACCGACATAGGTCTCCTCGGCCTCCCACGGCAACGGGTCGCGCTCGTTAAAGTACGGGAACCGAATCGTGGGCCCGTCGGGCAGCGTCTCATCCACGGCCCACAGCACCGGGTGGCCCTCCCGGATGAAGAGCTTTCCGCCCGGGGCGAGCAGCGTGTTGACGACCTCGGCCCAGCGATCGATATCCGGCAGCCAGCAGAGCGCGCCGATACCCGTAAACACGAGGTCAAACGCTCCGTTGGGCAGGACCTTTGGCGCATCGTACACGTTCGCCTCGACGTACGACACGGGATCGCCGCTCTCCGCAACGAGGGCCGTGGCCGCCTTGACGGATTCATTCGAAAAGTCGAGGCCGACGACATCCACCGCGCCGAGCCGCGAGAGGCTGAGCGTGTCGGTACCGATATGGCACTGAAGATGAACGGCCCGCAGGCCAGTGATATCCCCCAAGCGGGGAAGATCGAACTTTACGACATTGGACAGGAGCGTCTTGTCGTCAATGTAGCGCTGTGTCTCGTATCCGCTCGTCCGCGAGGCGTGCAGCGGTGCACGGTTGTCCCAGTTGGCACGGTTGGTGTCAAAGTGATGCTCAAAGGACATGGCTGAGAGAGAGATTGGCAGGAGGATTGTGGAGATGTGGATGTGTTGATCTTGTGTTGTGGAAGATATAGTTTTGGACGCGGGGCTGGAGCGGGGTGGTCATGAGTCGCTCGGCTCCGAGACTGGCTAGCGAGTCTGTTTCGGAGCTTGGCACATTCCAGCAGCCGCGACATGGCATTGTCCCATGTGGTGCACTGTCGTCAGTGTCCGGGCTCAGTGCAACCAAGCCCTCGCACTGTGAGCTCGGAACCGGACTCAGTCAGACCAGTATGACCGCAAGCGGCCTGCTTGGGCGAGTGGAATGACTCCACGTTCGCTCACTCAGCAGTGGCTAGAGTCCGCGGAGCTGAGATTGTAGCCTCGGTTGTCAGTCCACCAGTTTCCACCTCGCCAAGCATCATGTAGAGGCAAGATGATCCCACATTGCGTTGGTATGCAGATCCTACTCTCTCTCCAGGGCGTCCGTCTGGGGCAGATAAGATATGGAGCCGATCGTCGGGCTCAAAAGGTCGGGCTGAGACAAGTAACTCAGTCGCGTGCACTCTCGATAAGGCGTGCGCAACATGCCATCCTATGCCTTGCTTCTGTACTCAAGGGCATCTCCTTGACCTGCCTCCTTGCGTGATCGACACGTTGGGGAGCCGTCGGAAACCAAAGTGCCTTGTTCACGGAGCAGGCGATCGGCTTACCCAGAACGGTGGCGACCTGCTAAAGTGTTCCTTACGCAGCCTGTACCCAGCTCGTGCCGTGACCTCTTCCGTTCCGCTGAACCCGATCGCAGTACCCGAACAGGTGTCAGTGGCCGGAGCGCAGACTGCCGAGGCTGGCACGGCCCGCATACTGGTGCGACATCCGTTCCGCAACTGGCCTCCTAAAGACGCGTGAGATGGGAGCGATGACCGCTTGGCTCCCGGGCAGGACCGGCTGAACGGGCGACAAATGTACGACGCGCCGACACTGGAACGTCGGCCCCAAGACCTCGCGCAGCCCTCCAGGAACCTTTCTCGTCCGTTTGCGGTGCGGCAGCGTGGGCACGGGGCGGAGCGCGGACAGTGCCTCGACCCGACGAGCCTCCACCTGTGGCGAGCACGCTGTAACCGGGTCCCCTAGCAGCGTGCGCCACACCGATCGCCGGTCAGATCCCCTTCCCCTCTCGCTGTCGCCAGACTGACACATTCACTCTGGCGGAGAAGGCTGCTCGTGTCTACCTGCTAGGCGTGTGTCCCAGAGCTCTGAATCGACAAAGTGTCTCACAAGGAGGAGGGGACCGGAGAGTTTTTCGACCACAGCTGGTGGACGGCGTTACAGGTCCCCCGTCCCGCGTGCAGGACCTGCCGGGAAGCGGTTCCCGAATGAGACGTGTGACAGATAACCCATTGCTAGCGCTCCTGTAGCTTGCAGCGGCTCTCTCGCTGCCCAAAGCCGCGGTTGCAGAGGAAGGAACTCTGCGCTGTTAGTGGACGGGCTGTTGTAACGATTACATGAGGTTGGCGAGTGCTGCCGCACTGCCACATACCCCATCAAAGATACAGCAGGGCGAAAGAAGGGTTGCTGAACGGCGGCAGACTTGCTTCCTGCCCGCTTGCTGGCCTGCATGTATGCCTGCATGAACTGCCATGTATAAAGATGCTACTGCTGGTGCTACTTATACTACTACTGATACTGTTACAGCTCGTGGCCGTCGCCGTCGCCCTTGGCGCTGCGACCCGAGAGCGACTGATGCCTTTTGCGGCGTGGCGGGGGTACCGGACCTGTCTGCTTGGCACCGTTCTCGTCCTCCTCCGAGTGGCTGTCGAGGATGGGTGATGATGGCGCGCCCCAGGGCCCGCCGTGGCCGCTGTCGGAGCCGCCGGGGAACGGTATCGTGGTCTGGCTGTAGCGGATCTGAGACGAGCGCTGTGACCGCGGCGGCGGTGCGGGGAAGCCGCTCGCGTACAGCGTTGGTTTCGCCACGCTGGGAACACTGTGGGCGTCGGGCGTGTTTGGCGCCGACGCGCCGGATCCGGATGCTGTCGACATCATCGTGTCGCGCTTGGGTGTGTGCGGGCCGTTCTTGCTGTGGGCCAATGTGGAGGATGAGTCGCCGGTGGACGCGGCGAAGAAGGGCGAGGGGAGGAGATTCTTCTCAGTGTCGGCGTCGGAACCTGCGTTGGGCGCCAGCCAGGCTTCCCCGTCGCTGCCGTCGCTGTCCGCCTTGCCGTGACGCGAACGCCGCGTTGGGCTCGTCGACCCCATACCGGCCCAGGCGGCAACACCCTTTACGCCGCCCATCGGTCGGTTGTGCCGATCGGCTTGACGCCTGCGCCGCCTGCAGCAGAGAAGGAGCAACAGCAACAGCAGCAAAAGCACTACGCCGCCGACGACACCACCAGCAATTGCGTGAACGTTGCTCTTCTTCTTCCCGCTGCTAGACGATGCAGCGTCCCCTGTCCCTGTCGCACTCGCGTCGCCGGCGCCCGTTGTAATTGTGGTTGTCATGATGGAGCCGGTCACTGTCATGACGGAGACACTAGTCTGGATGTCGGCGGGAGGCGGATCTACAGAGGTCTGCCCCGAAGAAGCCTGTCCCGAGGTCTGCTCCGTGGAGGTCTGCCCTGTAGAGGTCTGCCCTGGCGGTGTCTGCTGCGGTGTCTGCTGCCTAGTGGGGGAGGCAGCTGCGGCCGATGCCGATGCCATAGCCGCCGCTGCAGTGGCCTTGATGTCGTCGTACACACAGCTTTTGTAGTTGTCGGGCAGTTCGGGGTTGGCAGTGACGTGGTAAATAATCGTGGCGAGATCACCAGAAGCATCTGAGACGTTGAATCCAACGTATTCCCCGGGCAAGGCGAAAACAATGTTTGTGCTGAACAACGAGCTACCTTGTTGGACGGGCCACCCCGCCTTGTCAGTGTCGCGTTGAACCCACGGGCCATTACGACTAGAAGAGCGGAAAGGGTATCTGTATCGTGTCAGTTGGTTGCATAACTGAACCCTCACACTGTGTACGGGGCGGTTCCTCCTTGCCAACTAAACATTGGTGATTGGCAGACTTCGATAGAGTCGGAGCTGGGGCTATTGATTCGTAGCGGCTCCGCTGCCATGGCGACCGCTGCCATGACCACGGCGGCCACAAACGAGAACCTGGCGGCCAAACTGGTCATCGTAGAATGGTCGTCGGTGTAATGGTGATGGTGGTGGCGGGTGAGAAGGAATCCACGCTGTGGGTTTTCGGGGGGAAAGGGAATGGAGCAAGTCACGAGGCTGAGGCTGACGGTGAGGGTTGTCGGTCCCCTTTGTCCTCTCTGTCGCTAGATGATGAGAAACAAGATGGTGGTGATGATGACAGTGCAGAGATGGAATGGAGAAGCGTGTGAATGCAAGTTACATTTCTTCGTTCCCACCAGCGGTGTGATGGAGCATGTGCTGGGCTTCTGAACAGCGTAGAGGAGAGGAGGCCTGCGAGGTACCCGCAGGTAGTGGAATGTGTGTCTGCTCCTCTCCGTCCCCTGCCTCTTTCCGTGTTTGGCAGATGTGCGCGAACGAGAACGATCTCAGGTATAGCCCAAATGTTAATGCTGAAACTCTGCCGTAACCACTCGAGGATTGCCGTCCCGACAGACCCATCTCAGACAGGCCCTCAAGCGCGTTTCGCTGGCCAGTGGTGGCTTGCCCGTCGACGGCTCTGTGCTGTGTCCGAGTAGCAGAATGTCAGGAGCATCGCAGATTAATTATGGGTCCGGAGTGCTCCATGCAGGGAGCTGCTCGCTGCTGCCGGGTGCTGTTGGCTGCTACTCAAGTTCTGATAGCGGCGAGGTCAGTTTTCTCGCTTCCGCGTCAGATGTCACGGTGGCAGGAGCAAGGACGAAGGGACGAGAGAGCGTGCCTTGGGGCTTCCGCGGCTTCGGGAGGCCTGGGCGGTGAGGGCCTCAGCGACGGGTGCTTCCGCAGTAGAGTACCTCTCAAAGCAGTTAGCGAGCCACCCCTCTTCTGCATGGCACAGCATGGCTTGCCATGCAGGCTGGCTGTCAGTTCATCAGACACCCAGATCAAGATCCAAAGTGGACAGCTCTGCGTATGCTGTGTTCCACTGCACATGTCAGTTCCAGCAAAGCGAGACTGACGACGCTGGGCCACGACGCTGGGGGACACGAAGAGAGACAAGCATAGGATGGGTGTCTGTGGACGGAACAGAGTTTTGACATTTGGGACAGGTTTCAAAGTGAAATTGCCTCCCTCCCCCCCGCCCCCATTGACGGCTCGATCGCCAAGTCGTTCTTCATCTCGTCGGCCTCGGCCTAAGTGGTGTGGAGCTCTAGTAGTTGCATAGTTGAAAGATGCAGATAAAATGTTAGCGGCTGTCGTCTGTGCAAGCGAGAGAGGGAACTGGTAACTCTGTGGAGCACACGGCACACGGCCCTTTCTCAGACACAGCTCTTCACAACACTCACTGACTCCAATCGTCTGCAACCTCAGACCTCACGATGACCAGCAAGGCCCCGGAGCCACAGGCGGCCTAGGAGGAGAAGAAGAAACTTGGGGAGCACGCAGAGCACAGTACCGCTGCAGTGCGGCAGCGACGTCCGCTGCTATTCGTATACGAGCAAGCATCGTAGCAAGCAGCTTACCAGTAGCCGCAGGTGTCTGCAAGATTGTTACAGTCAAACCACTAACCCCATGCCATCGATTTTCTCAACAACAAACCAGGTGTGGCACCGTGGGAATTATGACCACGTGTAGCCACAACGCCGGAACCAAAATGCCATTACGCACAGCTGCAAGCTCTCTGATATTTTGCTCATCGCCGCGAGTCTGCCGTTGCTCACCACCACAACCTCCCCCTCCACCATCATGTCCGGCCGCGACGTCAAGCCCCGCCTTCCCCGTATGCCCGGGCGCTCGAGGCCTTCTCTCATTGCTGCTGCCCAGTCGCAGCCCGAGGTCGAGGGCGACGCCCCTGCTGCTGCTGAGGGCATGGATGTCGACGCCCCTCCCACCGATGTGTTCCAGACCAAGCCTGTTGTGTCGCTGTCGGGCCCTTCGACTGCTGCCGCGGCTCCGTCGCGTTCTGCTACAGTCATCTCGGACCGTAGCGGTAGCGGCAGCGGTTCTGCCACTCCCGTCAGCGCCGACGCTGCTGCTGCGTCCACCTCGGCTCCGGCTCCCACTCCCTCGGCGTCCGCTCCCAAGATGAAGTTCAAGCCCAAGATGCCCGTCCGTCGTGCTCAGCAGGAGGATGTCAAGCCCGACATCTCTGGAGCGTCAAGCTCGACCCGTGGCAGGCCCGCTACTCGCGCCCGTGGACGCGGAGCTGGCCCCTCGCGTGGTGGCCGCACCCAGTCGGCGACCTCCACCATTGCCGCCGGCCCCTTCGGTGGTACTCGTGCCAACTGTGCGTTTTCGATTTTGTCGTTTTGACCGCGTGCTAACTGACAGCTTCGCGCCGAGTTGTCGCTCCCCCTGCTCCTCCCAGGTACCAGCCCGACGCGTCGAACATTGAGGTGTACTCGGACAACGAGGACGGTACGCGCACCGGAGTTATTGACATTGAGGCTGTTTCTGCTCTCTCCGAGTCGGCTCCTACTTCCGTGTACCGCGAGCGTGATCTTGACGGCGGCAAGGCCAAGGCCAAGGAGATGGAGAAGGCTAAGGTCAAGGACCTGAAGAAGCGCCGCAAGGCTGAGCGTGCCGCGCGCGCCAACCAGCTTGCTGCCGCGGCTGCTGCTGCCGCGGGCGAGGTCGTCCCTGGCAACGTCAACGTCAAGGCTGAGCCTGTCTCTCCGATGCGCGCTGGCGTTATCCTCCCGGACCCGAATGCTGGCGTCCCCGCTCCCCTCATGCGTGTCGGCGACGAGATGATCCCCGCCGATGAGCAGCAGGACCGTGATGGCGAGGGCCGCCGCCTCCGCGCGACCACCTCCGGCATGGACACCGAGGCCACCCGCGAGAGCGAAGAGGTCAACGCTGCGCATGCCATCAACCTGTCCGAGTCCGAGTCGGAGGACGAGGACGACGACATGGAGGGCGACTTTGTCTTTGTCGAGGGTAACGACAACCCCGAGGACAAGCTCTTCACCTTCCAGTTCCCGTCCAACATGCCCAAGTTTATCTCTCCCACCCTCCCCACCGAGCCCACCGACGGCGATGTCACGATGGTGTCGGGCGACCTCAAGCCCGAGATCAAGCCCTCGCCTGCCCACCTCAGGAAGAAGCGCAACCCCAACGCACCCCCTCCCGAGGGCCGCATCGGCACCATGGTCGTCATGAAGAGCGGCAAGGTCAAGATGGTCATGGGCGAGGGTGCGAATGCGATAGTCATGAACGTGAGTCGTCTTGTGACGTACCAAATTGACAGAACAGGTCTCCCCCGGCGTCCCCAACACCTTCCTCCAGCAGCTCGTCCACCTCGACAGCAAGAACAAGTCGACAACGGTCCTTGGCGAGGTGCACAAGCAGTACACCGTCACGCCGGACCTGGACCGCCTGCTCGAGGAGCTCTTCCTCAACGGCGGCGAGACCCCCGGCGACCGCGAGCGCAAGCAGGCTGCCGAGGACCGCAGGGCCCGCGCCGAGCGCGGCCTCGTCAAGATGGAGATGAGCAGTCCGTAATCGCAGCGCGGTACCAGTACGTCATGCGAGTGGAGGAATCTAGACAGAGGATGTGTAATCACCAGGGCCGGGTTGGGTGGAGCGGCTGTACGCGGCAGACAGCGCGCTTCCCGGTCTGTGGGAGTGGTGGAGGAGCGTACCATTACATTGTACAACACCATGCAGGATATCATACAACTAAAACTTGGCATCTGCTACCATCCATGAATCTGACCATACGACGTCGCTGAGGCATGCGGTCCCGGCCTGTGGAGTGCACGTATCTAATCAGTTGTGGGCTACATAGCATTGATGTTTGGCTCCGGGGTGGCGGTGCGTGGCGGTGCTTGGGGTGGAGCGGCGGTGCTGCTTTCTCTCCAAAGCTTTTTGTCTAGATATCGCGGTGTATGTCTCTTACTCCCATACTTGTCCCCATGCTCACTCTATTCCTTGCCAGCCCTTTGACTCACATCTGACCAGCAGGACACTGTCGGGGCGGAGTACCCCATGATTGAGGACGGGAGACTGGAAAACTGACTGGAAGGACAGCTCGAACAAGAGGAGAGAACAGCACGGCGTAGAAGCGGGTCGCAGCCAGAGAGACATAGGACCCTTGGCTGATGGATCATCGAGCAGGACGCACGGATCTTCCAGAAACCTGTGACCAGGAGTCGAGATCCTGCGTTACGATCTGGAGGTCTCATTCAGACTCTGACACCTGCACCATCGGTGGATAGCACTGCAACAGCATGCTCAGTGCTTGCCCTGATGGTGGACAGGAACTGGCTGCTGTCGACGTTCCAGCCGTTCTGGATCTTGCCCTTGCTAGTCATAAAGGACCGCAGCTGTGTATATCGGTGGCTGTGGACACGCGTGGTGACCAGCGGGATGACCAGCAGTGCTCGGATAACATTGGGTCAGCGCGCTGCCGAGAGAATAAGTCGTCGCGACCGTACTCGAATTACATAGACCGCATGGGACCACATCTGGAGGGCTGCGGCTGGACGCGAGCGCAGGAGCAGTCGGAGCGGCGAGCGCAAGTGGGGAGCGCCCAGCGTCGTCGTTAGATCGTCAGACAAGCTGAGCGGCACAGATGCGGCACGGCTAATATCTGAAACCCTCGTCACCGCCGCAGCGTCGCCGTGGTCCTCCCCTCGTGTCCGCACTACACCGCATCATCGCCACACCACCGCCATCGCAGCTATGGAGAGCAGCAAGCAGCGCTTGTATGCTTTCCTTGTGGACAACCATGCATTCGCCGCGACAACGCATCTCGGAGTCACGACAGGGGTGGTTGGTTCTCTCAGCTCTTTCAGACCTCCGAGCTCGTTTCACAGTGGTACAAAAGAGTCGAGGGCCGGTGTGGTTGTGCATCCCTCTCTCTCTCTCAGCCAACTCGACGTGATACCCATCGACTAACTGAGCCTTGTACTCAATCGCTGTACGCACCCTTGTACGATACCCTGCCCCGAGGTCCGCTGAGAACGATACCGATTCTCTGCTGCCAACTATACCCAACTCCACTCCAACCCTGCCTCAATTTCCATGTGCAGAACATCAACAGAAGCCGCGATTCGGGCATTGGGTGTAGAGCCGTCACAGAAGCGGTTCAAGATGCCCTACGCCCTACTGCTGTCCCTTAGTAACCAGATCAAGTATTCCGAACCCGGCAGCGAGCGCCATACTGTCGCGTGTGCGCGGCTAGAGAAGCTCCACGCTCGAATCAGAGCTCGCCAGGCTGCTGTCTTGGCTAAGAAGAACCGCAATGAACGCGGTGCCGAGGTAGAATCGTCCGAGACGGCTTCTGAGAGTGATACACTCTCAGAGAACTAAGCAAACATCCTTGGCAGCTGCGGTGCCATTGTATTATCCAGTCATCAAACACGATATGATGATCAATGTTCTCGGCCTCGTACCTTGACGAGTATCCCTTCGTCCGTCTAGTGCATGGCTACTCTATACCTCAAATCATGATACCCATGAAGCGGGCCCAGTTACGCTCGAGAGTCTTGACTGCCCATACCTCGTTCTCAGGCAATGTCCTCAGCCGGCCGTTCCTGTCATATACCTCCTCTTCCTCTTCCAAATGCCAGTCCTCTGTATTCCCATCCTCCACGCGCCATCCGCGGCACGCCGCAATCCAAAGTGTCGACGCCCAGACGAGTTTCGTCATGTCCTTGACCTCGGCCGCATCGCTCTCTACTAGGACTCGATCCCTCGGTATCGTGCGCACGCTCTCCGCGGCTGCGGGGCTGCGGGCAGTGATACTGACCGAGGGGGAAAAGTACGTGTTGGGAATGACCCTTGCGGCCTGCTTCAAGAACGCGGGACTCATGCCGCCGCACGAGTGGATGCAAATGTTGATCCGCCCAAACGCCGCAGCTCCGTGTGCTGTCCGTGCAAGCTGGAGAAAGTCGAGCGTTGCTCCGGGCGCGGCGACGCAGTGAAAGCTCACGCTCACGCCGAGCTCCACGGCAATGTCCAGCTGGGCGCGGGCAATCGCTTTCTGGTGCGGCATAACGGTCTTGAACGGTGTGAGGTTGTCTTTGCTCCAGTCGCCGCTGTCACCCGTCGAGTGGGTCGGGCGCACGCGCACGCGTGCTGCACCATCCAGACCAATCTCTCCAACAAGCACCAGGCGCCCAGCTTCCTTCGCTGCGGCCACGTTCGATCGGATCTGGACCAGACGGGCCGAGAACGACTCGGGCTCAGGGAGATGAGGGAGGAGGGACATGAAGGCCTCTTCTTGGGCTGGCCGGGGTGAAAGGACCTCGCGGTAGTGCTCTTCCTTGCTTGGCGGAGGATCGTGAAGAGATAATCGGTGCACAAACCACGGGTGGTAACCTGTAGTGTCAGATTCTCGACATTCAAATATCTCACCGAAGGAAGACACCACCTTCGGGCCTCGACTCGGACCCGCGTCAGCATCTACGGGCCACGGACAGTCTGCTCCCAGAAGGGCGACCTTTTCTTGATCATCAGCGGTCGACATGGCCGCAAGACCGCCGAGCGGAACAATCTCATAGTCGGCAGGCGATGGGTCGAGGTCGGTTGGATGACAGTGCGCGTCCGTCACTGGGGCTGTCAGCCGCAACCCTGGCGTACAAAGCTCACAGTGTTTGAGCAGATACTCGGGAGGCAGTTCGACTGTCTCCCATTCCGGGGGATTTTCGTGTTTCTGTCCTGCGCACATTCCTGCCGGAGTGATGTGGTGAAGATGGAGAGATGGAGAGATGGAGAGTGTTGAAAACGAGTCAAAGCCAACGCTCGGGGCGACAATGACGTTTTCGGTCCGACCAAAGTGGAGGTCTCGTCTGGTGGCAATCTGGGAGTTTTGGTGTCTTCCTCACGCCTCAGTTTTGTGTCTTCCCTCCTTGTCAACTGCCCTCGTCCTGTTATCTTCCCTCCTTCTCTTGCAGGTCCCATACCCCCCGCTAGTGTCTTTCTTTTGTTTTCTCTTCTCTTTTTATCCACCCATCCTCACCACATCCCTCCTCATTCCCCCTCACCTCCACCGATCCTCGACATGGCCGCTCTCACCGCTGTACGTTCCCAATGAACGAGTTGGATACTTCAAGTCCCAATTACCTACCCCCTATCCATATTCTTCGTGGTGTGACATCTCCTAACATCTTAGGCCGAGCTCATGGCACCCAGCCCCAACGCACGCATTACCGCCCTTCAGATAGAGGTGGCCAAGCTCGAGGAGGAACTCGGGTATGTCTGCCCTGAGGGAGCACCCTCAAGTTGAAGGGCCTGCATTCCTCAACTTGCTCCTCGCCTTCCCTCTCACTCCCTCACAGCGGACGCGACGCAGACCAGGTCGTCCAGCACCATATCCAGCTCTTGCACACTTACAACGAGATCAAAGACGGTACCCAGGCACTCATTGGCAAGGTCAGTGCGGGTGACTGGTGTCTGAAACTGACATTAGCAGTACGCTGTCCTCACCAACACTACCGTCACCGCAGTTCACCAGGACCTGGAGCTCTCCCTCATCGAGTGACGTAGATAAGACGGAAAAGGGAACGTATCCCTAGCATGCACTGTACATACAAACATTTGCAGCTGGATGTCGCTTGCCTTATTAAGCTGCCTCATCTTCAATCTCCAGATCTCCCACTGCAAACTTCTCGCCGCGCTTGTCGCCATACGTTGGGTTGTCATGGTAGTTCTTCACGCGAGCGCGCACATACTCCAGACCAGTGACCTTCTTCTGCTCCTCAGTGCTGCTCACAGCATCCGGCAGCAGTCCCAACCTGCGAAGCACCGGGCTGTCGGCTGGTGTGATGTCGATGTCATTTCCTGGCCGGACAAAGTAGAACAGGCCCTGGCGGAAGAGGTGTGCCTGGTCCTCGGGTGGCCGGATTACACGGTGTGTTGTGCTCTTAAAGTATCCCGCCGACCAGAACTGGAGCGTGTCACCGACATTACAGATGATGCCGCCATCCACGGGGGGCACGTACGCCCAATCGCCGTTTGCCGTCTTGATCTGCAGTCCAGCAATGTCCTGGCTCCACAGCAATGTCAGAGAGCCGAAATCCGTGTGTGCACGCGACCAGTTCCGGCCCACCTTCTCGTCGTCGACGAGCGAGCGCGGGTGGTACGTCATGTATCTCAAGTGGTCCTCGCTCGGATCAGCGTACTCGTGTCGAGAGGAGAAGTAATCGGGAGGCAACTCGAGGATGAGTGCAAAGAGGGTGAAGACTTTGGCTCCGAGGTCCAGAGCTTTCTGCAGACTTGTTAGAGGATATGGGTCCCAACGAGAATCGCACCCACCCTTGAAAAGGCCTCAATCTCAGATGAATACCCCGCAAAGTGGGGATGGAAGGGCTGGCCCTCGTTGGAGGGGATGAATTTCGGGATGTTGGCGGATTCGACATTGTCAAGGACATCGGTGCCGTGGACTGTTTTCTCAAACGGCTGTAATGTGAGTCACAGATTCTGAGTCTGAGCACTCACCGCCTTGTAGCCAAAGTAGTTTCCCTGGCCAAAGTCCACTCGGTACTCCTTCTCGTTTTTCTCGGCAGTGGAGAGAGAGAAGAAGGACTGGCCAATGTCGTACTGGCGCTGCACCTCGGCGGGGGAGAAACCAGTGTTGGTGAGGGCAAAGAAGCCAGTTGTGCGCAGCTGAGAGTTAGGTTGATATTAGCGGCGCCACATACCGCTTCATGCAGCTCTTCGGCGAGCGCCTCCTTGCCGCCTTCAAGGTCGTACTTTGAGAAGTCAAGGACCTTGATGTCTGCCCAGTTGAGGTTCTCCTTGGTCTTTGTTGGGCGACTCCAAGTGGGGAGTGGGGAGGGAACGGCAACGGGCATGGTGGAGACGATATTGGAGCTATGGATGAAGCTCTTCTCACGCTGTTCAATAAGTAGTCGCTTCAAAAGTGGGCTACGCATGGTTCTCTGGTGCCTATGACATCAGGTGCTGGTCTGCCACAAACGGTGAGTCACAGTCAGTCACGTCGACGCTAACGCGAAGGAATTGCCAGTGCATAACTGAACGTGCTCGCTTGCCATCTGGAGCACGGATCACGACTGAACGTTGTCGACAAGAACACGGCGGCTCCGCTCAGTCGACGCGAGGCCCCATACCACCCCGGATCCCGAACCCACCCGGCGATCTCAAACGCCCGGACTAGACACCGAGGCCTGGGTTCCAAAGCGGAGCAGACTACCGATCCAAGGAAATCAAAATCAAACATACAAGATGATGCCATCCCAAGTGCTTGCGGCCGTTGCTATGGCTGTCTCGCTCGAATTGACATTGCCGCCACTGCCCACTTTTAAGGTTTTGGCCAGGATATCAACAAATGATATCGATAAGAATCGATGGCGTGTGGTACCAGAGGTTCGAGCCGAGGCCTGAGAGATCATATATCCTCGTTATCCGGCGATCCCTCACTTGCAGCGCTCACGGTACGGCCTTTCGGGGTTCGGTCCAAAATTGTGTAGCTGTCGCTGACGGCCTGCAACGCTGTGGGGAACCGAAGACGTGCTAGAGAAGCTGAATGTCTTGGCAGCGCCCCCAACGTGGGATGGCTCTCAGGCGGGCAAGCATCGGGTTGTTGATTCTCACGATTGCGGGAGTTCACGGCTGAACCAGCGCTAAAAATCATGGATGGTTACCGAGCGCTTCATGGCGGGGCGATCAAATTAGAGGCATGTGCACATACCAAACACCAGACATCAAAGGTGTGATCAGCAATGAAAGAGACCGCAAGCCGCGAGCCGAGGCTTGGCTCCCAAGGTGGGATGGTCCGCTCTCTCTCCCTCGCGCTCACCCACGTTCTCCCCACTTGGCACAACGGGCTGCGTTTGAGGCTTTATAAAGTTGGACATGTGTGAGACATTCCGACGCCTCAGAACAGATTAGATCCAGATCCGCACAGCCCAACATGGCTTCTGCTCCCATCTCCACAAGCGCAAGCACCTCCACAACACCGTCGCTCGTCGACCGCGACACGGACGCCAGCACCCTCGACCACCAGTCGACACAGCAGTATGACGCCGCGGCCCTCAGGCGTGCACACCGCAAGGCCGACCGGCGCATGTTCTTCTGGTACTGCTTCGTGTACCTCATCATGCGCATCCACGTCGGCAACATCTCCAACGCCGCCATCATGAACCTCGAGCAGGGCACGGGCATCAAGAAGCAGCTGGGCAACCTGACGCCGACCCAGTGGGCCTGGTGCCTCTCCATCTTCTACTACCCGTATATGTCCTTTGAGCCCATCAGCACCATGCTCCTCAAGCGCTTCTCGCCCCGACTCTGGATGAGCCGCATCATGATCACTTGGGTGAGTGGCAGACGGGATGAAAAGTTTGCAGAAATAAATCCCCCACACTCCGAAAGCCACACTCGCTAACATTGCCAGGGAATCATCTCAATGTGTCAGGCGGCCACCAAGAACTACTCTGGAATGCTTGCCGCACGCTTCTTCCTCGGAATGGCCGAGGCGGGCTTCTACCCCGGCGTCATGTGAGTTCATTTTAGCTGCCTGCAGTGCCGGAAACCCAACTGACACCGACAGGTACCACCTCAGCTTCTGGTACTCGCCCGACCATCTCCCGCTCCGCATTGGCTTCTTCTACGCGTGTGGAATGTTCTCTGGCACGATTAGTGGCCTCCTCGCGTATGCCATCAGCTTCATGAACGGCATTGCCGGCCTCGCGGGCTGGCGCTGGATGTTCATCCTCGAGGGCATCCCTGCGATTCTCTGTGCGGTTATCACTTACTTCTTCCTGCCCAACTGTGAGTGTGCTGGCGACCAACACGTCATCCCAGCGCTAACAGGCCCAGACCCTGAGACGTCCAAATTCATCACCGACGAGGAGCGCACGGCCGTCAAGGCGCACCTGTCCGAGAATGCGCCGTCGATGGATGGCGAGACCTTTTCGTGGCCGCAGATCAAGACGCTGATCACCGACCCCTCGTTCCCCCTCTTCCTGCTCACCTGGATGACGCAGGGAATCGGCGGCTGGGGCATTTCCTTCGTGCTACCCTCGGTCATTTATGAGCTCGGCATGACGGACACTGCGATCGCGCAGGTCATGACCATGCCGCCCTACACGCTGGTCTTTGTCCTCCTCGTCTCGCTCGCCTGGTGCGTCCAGCGCAGGTACTTTTCCGCGTGGGTTGCGGCCGTCGGACTCGGCACCACCCAGGTCACCTGCTACATCCTCCTCATCTGCATCAAGCATAAGGTCGGCAAGTACATCCTAGTGTCCGTCGCCACAGCTGCCGGCCAGAGCTTCTTCCCGATTCTTTGGCCTGAGCGTATCCGTGCGGCAAAGGGCACGTCCGCCGCCGCCCTCGCTATCGGCATCACCAACGCGTCGTGCCAGCTCATGGGCATTGTTGGTCCCCAAATTTACAACGCCAAGTTCGGACCGACCTACAAGGTCAGCTACATTGTGTGTATCGCCATTCTCTCTGTCTGTGTCGCTGCCACGTGTGCGACCTGGTACGTCGTTCAGAGTGCCAAGAAGCGCGAGGCCAGCACCGACTTTGAGAAGCGTCTCGACGGCAGCAGCGCAGCATCTGTCGAAGCCAGGGATGTCGACGAGAAGGATGTCTGGAGGGACGAGGCGAAGCTTTAGACACATAGAGAGTTGGGCAGTTTCGGTATCACCATAGATTAGATAGTATTCATGTTAGAGTGTTCGGGATTCACTGCGAGTTGCTCCAAAGGTGGGCAGTGTGAGTGGTCTGATCAGTTTTGCAGTGCATGGTATCCATAGAATCAATGAGTCTGGGTCTCATTTCCCACACAGACGTATTAGCGGAGGCTCTTGAGGCGCTCAAAGCGGGCAGCGAGATCATCGTCCGCAGTCGCCTTCTTAACCACACGCGGAGCGGACGGCGCGGCGGTGGGAGTGTACGGGGGAGCGGGGGTGGATGCGGCGGGTGCGGACGGAGACGGGGACTTTCCAGTCTTCTCCTTCTCCGGAGCAACTGCCTGCTTCTTGGAACCTCCCTCCCCATCGTCGCCGGCATTCTCATCATCGTCGGCGTCGGCGGCCTCGTCATCGGCAGCAGGCTCGAGCGGCTCGACGCCTTCCACCTCGCCAGCCTTGAGGGCCGGAACGTACGACACACCGTAGCCGCGCGCAATCTCAGAGAGGTAGGCGTCGACGAGGTCGACGGGAGGACGGTAGACCTGAAGCTTGGAGAGAATGCGCGGAGGGACCGAGCTGGGAGGCGGGTCGGAGACCTGCAGCGAGAGGGCAAAGTTACGGCCGTACTGAGACATCAGTTGGCCATACTTTGTGGGGTGCGGCGACATGCGACGCGAAGGTATCACCGCCTGGCCGGAGTGAATTACTCACCTTGTGCATGAGGATCTCCCTCAGAACCTGCAGCTCTTTCAACTCGGTCCTCGGGGCGGCGTACACGATGGCGCACACGGCATCGGCAATGCTTGCCTCGGGGTTCTCTCCGCTGAGAGTTAGTCACGTGGTATCTGCATCGACTTACGAAGGGTTGTCGAGAAGGCCGAAGCGGGCTTGCAGCGTCTCGGCATAAAGCTGAAGGTGTGAGCAGGCCGACACGGGTCGCTGACAGCAACAGAAGAGGGTCTGCGTCACCCACCTCGAGCAACTCCAGGAGCTCAACATATATGTCATCCTGGATAAGACCCTCGACCCTCAACCTGGCCGTCTCGGAGCGGCCCTTCTGGACAAGATCGGCAATGTCGCGACGGGCCTTCTTCGCGAGCGCAAGCTTCTTCTCCTGCAGCGTGCGGAGGCGCTGGATGGACAGCTTAATCTGGACCTGGGTGGGGTTAGCAGGGGTGTTATGCTGAGCTGAGGTGTCATAGATCAGCGTTCCAGCAAGCTGTGGAAGTTGAGATGCACAGAGAGTGCTGGGATCGCAGGCTGCGGAATCGTTGATGGCGTGGCCGGTCAAATGCGGAGCTCTATACAGACCGGGCTCGCGTGGACCACTCCACCTGCCCATGACGGTGCAGACGATGGTAATCCTTCTCACTGTAGTCAGGAATGCTCACTTTTGTCCTTGCGGGGTTCCAGGGGATCATGTTGGGGGGCATGGTGTTGAGAAAGAGAGAAAGAGAGAACGACGATGTGCTCTTCGCGGTGGGCGGCGGCGGCCTGAGCCCATGGACCAGAACGAGGGCGATGTCGTCACTGCCGAGTGCAATGGTCGGAGGAGCGGAAGCAAATTGTTCCCAGCAGCCTGGACCTCGGCTCGTTCGGACATGGGCTTGCCCTCGTTCATGACGGCGCCGAAGACACTCAAGTCACTCACTCTCCACCATCACCACACCCCCGCCATGCACAAGGAGCCCACCACCCACCTCTACCGCGCCCTCCTCCGTGAGATGCGCCTCGGCGTGAGTGTCAACAATCGGGGAGCGTGCTGGACGTTTTCGCTGCGCTGTCCTGTTGCTTTTTTCATCCCGAATGCTAACCTGCATGCAGTCGCCCAAGGCGCGTGCTCAGCGCAACCCTCTCATGGCCCAGCAGCTCCGCGCCATGGTTGACGAGGCCATCACCCGCCCCCACCCCCAGAACATCGACCGTGCCCTTCTTGAGGCCCGCGACTTTTTGCGCTCGGCGAGGGTACACAGCGTAAGTGGAGGCTTCCGATTTTATGGGTGGAGGTCATTTGTGCCTCCTCATGTGTCCCACCTCCTCAACTGAGAGGGCGAGACAGAGAGAGTGACCGGCTTGCCGGGCTACTGCCAAGCCAAGCCCTGCTCGCTTGCATCAGATACTCCTCACAAGGTCGCTACTGACAATTGCACAGGAGCTTCTCCAGCGCTACAACCCGACCCTCACCATGTCGGAGGAGGAGAAGATCCACGCGACCGCGCGCCGTGTTGGCCTTGACACTCCTGTCGAGTACAAGAAGGACTAAGCGCGCAGCGCGCTCAGCTGCGCTGCGTAGCGCGTGCTGTCGCCCCGGAATGACGCTGTTATGAAGGGCCGCATCTGTAATGACAGGCGTGCGAGGCGATCCTGAGGCGGAGGCGAGAGAAGACGACAACAACCCATAGAAAAGTCTGCTCTGCAGGTGCAGGTGGAGTAGCAGAGGAAGAGAAACCGGCGAGGGTACCGTACCGCATTGCAGAAGAGCCGCTCGCAGGGAGGCATCCGTCGGTTCTCGGAGCTGGCGAGGTCCGAGTTGGCCAGTCATGGTTCGGACCAGCTTGAACGAGCGGAGACACTCTGTTAAACCAAACCCGATCTCTGTGGTAACCAAATTTCATGCATTCCTATACCCTTTGAGCCAGTACAACGCATGCGAGCACATGGTGCGGATGCCCGGATATGTCATGCATGACCGTATCATTCGTTGTAGGTGGTGCTGCAGCCCGGTGCTGTCGGTACCCAGGGTTGCATCAGTCCGACGTGATCGGGATCGCTGTGGGTTGTGGGTGGCAGAGGGAATTTTCTGGCCCGCGAGCGATAACATTTTGCTTTATTTTCCATCACGGCCAACCTGACCCTCTTGTCTTGTCTCTTTCTCCTTTCTGTCTCTTTCTTGTTCTCCCACCCCGTCTCCTCGCCATCGCTGGTAACGAGCACACCCCCCTCTCGCCCACAATGTCTCCTCCTATGTACGTTGGCTCCTCGGCTCATTGGCCCTCGGCGTGCAAACTCCGCTGCCGCCCCGCCCCCCCCCGCCCTGACGCTCCAATGTCGAGCATCGCTCTTGGGCCAACACCGTCACGAGTTCTGACCCACCTAGGCTCCGTCTGTCGTACAACGACATCCACAAGGCCATCCAGGCCTGCGCCCCCAAGATCATGTCCGAGTTCGGTACGTGTTTACCTATTTCCCTCCATTCGCGTTGCATTCTCTGCCCGGACCGATGTGCAGCCTCGTAACATGCGGTCGCTGCGTGTCGGTCTCGGGAAGCGCGGAACAGCTCAGACAGCATCAACATGCAAATCTTCCTTTCCGACTGTCCAGTGGGCAGCCAGAGCGCCAGAGGGAAAGAACCGGCATGTCTGATGTTGCTCGGGTCAGGTCGCCATCTCCAGCGCAACAGACTGCGTGGTGCTCGTACCGACCCACGAGCAGCGCTCCAGGGCGCGTTACCCTGCTCAAGCGCTAGCTCTCCTAACATCCTATCTGTCGGGCTTGCCCGTCGAGCATGCTTGTGCGGGTCCTGCGACGTGCGCTTGCCACCACACTGGCTGTCACTGGTACCATGTGCTGACCAACCGCAGCTCCCGACATGTTCATTGCTATCGGCGGCGGTGGCTTCATTCCTGCCCGTATCCTCCGCAGCTTCTGCAAGACTACCCAGGACGGCAAGAAGCGCAACATCCCCATCCAGGCTGTCGGCCTTACCCTCTACGAGTCCCTCGGCGGCGTGAGTACCTACGTGATAGCGGCGGGCGATGCGTCAAGCACGACTGGGACGGTACAATCTACTATCTCGCTTATAGCGTTAGCTGGCACCATTCAGTCGCATGGTTCCTGCGGGATCGGCGCTGAGGGTGTCACCTCATCTGCTTGTCCGACCCAGTCGGATCGGCTTTGACCTCTCCCGTTGCTCCCTTATCCACCCCCTTTTGTTCATGTTACTGACTTCCAGATTGAGGAGGCCATCGGCTCGGAGGTTGTCCGCACCCAGTGGATCGACTTCTCGACCCTCGGCTCCAAGATCGCCCACGGCGGTCTCCTCGGCCGCCGCATCCTCGTCGTTGACGAGGTCGACGACACCCGCACCACCCTCGTCTACACCATTGCCGAGCTCCAGAAGGACATTGAGAAGCAGCTCGCTGAGATCCAGGACGAGGCCGAGCGCGAGAAGCTCCGCGCTACCACCAAGCTCGCCATCTTCGTCGTCCACAACAAGCTCAAGCCCAAGGCCGGCGATATCCCCGAGTCGGTCCAGTACTTCTCGGCCGTCGACACCCCCGACGTCTGGCTCGCCTACCCCTGGGAGTGCGAGACTGACATTGACGAGCACGACGAGCTCCGTTCGCAGAACCCCATCCTCTAAATGTTGGAGGCAAAATGTTTTCCAAAGGGCCACTACTCTTAGTGCCTTTTGAGACCTCGTAGTTGACACGCGCACAGCAGGATCACACGCAAGTAGCGTGTGTGCCGGCGTGGTACAACAGCAAGCCGCGCGCGGTGCAGAATACATCGGCCGTATGGCTTTGTTGCATGTATGGATAGATTAGATGCGGAAATATTATCTATGGTGCGAGCAGGTGCAGCAGACCGACAGGACCGCCGAACAGGCCGATCCAGAGCAACCACAGCTCCTGCCTCGATCGCCTCGATAGGTCGCATGTCTCGCTCGATGAGCTGCGAGCTGTGCCAGATATGAGTTGTGACGTTGTGAGTAAGAACCTGCACTGGCAGGTATGAGTATATGCATATGAAGTAGCGGCGGGTGGTGGTCAGACAGAACACGATGTTAGAAACACTTGAGCAGGGCGCACAATATGCAGAATCGTACATGTCAGTTACTAACTGAGGAGCCCAAACATTCCTCTTTGAGGCTCTACTTCTCCTCCTCTTCGGGGGTCTCCTCGCGGTGGACCTCCTTGCCGTTCTCCCAGACGACGAACCGGCTGCCCTTGTCGAGGTGGACGGCCTTGCGCCAGAACTCCTTGCGGACCACACCGTTCTCGTCACCAGGGGTGAGAACGACGCCGTTGGCGGACGTGTAGAGCGGCATGCTGGCGGCGAGGAGGGCGGGCAGGGAGAGGAAGATGAGGAGGGTGGAGTTGGGTCGCGGTGCTGTGATGCGTCAGTCCGTTTGCCTGTCAGATGTGTGAGCGGCAACTCACTGATGCGGTGATTGCGGAGGGCAGGAGCGAGGTGGACGTGCTGCCTCTGCATGCGCGACAGACCAGTCTCTTCTGTACGGTGTCAGCTCGGACAAATATCGAGTCAGCTGGTTCAACTTACTCAAGGTGTCCCAAAGCTTCCACTGGGTTCCGTGCACCATCAGTCCCGCACGGAGCCGTCCCTCCTCGGTGTCGGTCACGGGCTCGAGATGTGTTGTCTCGACCTTGAGCGTGTGGCCCTGCGACGCCCTAATGAACCACTCTCCACTCTTCTCAGCCTTGGCATCGTTCTCCTCCGGGACCGGGAGCACGACAAACTCGAGCTCCTTCCACTCCGGCTCGGCGGGCGGCGCAGGCGCGGGGGCCGGCGGGGGAGCGATAGAGGTAGAAGCGATCTGCTCGCCGAGGGCGTCGACAGCCGCAGCCTCGGATCCGGGGGGAGGACGCTGGGGAGCCTTCTTCTTCGGAGCCTTCTGCTTCTTGGGCTTTGGCGGGCTCGGGTCCATGCCGTACACGAGCTCGAAACGCTTCTTGGCGTTGTCATTGACGAGGCGGAAGACGGTGGGCTCGTCGACAGTCTTCATCTTGGGGCGGGCAAGCTGGAAAGTGAGCAGAAGCTTCATAGAGCATATTTGAGTCCGCAAGAGGGGGGTCCAAAAGACAAAGGTGCTGCCTGCAAAGTGCAGAGGCAGCTCGGTTGTGGTCTCGTGCGGACAGTGGACACTCACGACGTCAGCCAGACGGATCAGGCCGTCCGAGCGCATGTGCAGGCCCTCCTTCTCGGCACCATGGCGAAGAATGTAGGCGAGGGTCTTGGACGCAGCGACGTCGGGGGAGTCGTTGGGCCTCGGCATTGTGTAGTTGTGCGCGGGATGAGAGTAGACGGGAGGGTGGCCACAACAAATCTCGAGTTGGACACCACATCTTTGACCCGCCCGTGCCTGCTGCATTTGAAGCCCCCAAGAGTGTTGACTATTTAGGGACATTAGAAAATGAATTTGTTTCCGCTATTACCTCATTAGAGCCGCTATTACTTTATCTGAGCCCCCCCGCGTGTTTGATGGCTGCTCGCTCATGACACCTTAGCCCTGCATTGGCTCTGCATCTCCATTCTTCTTCGAAACCCCTCTCTCCTCTCCCTCTTTCGTCTCCATCCACACCTCACCACCAGCTCATCTAGCAACATGGATATGGACGACGACGACGCCTTCCTCTACGGAGAGCAGTCCCCCCAGGCCGAGCCAACCACCGAAAACGCCGCAGAGGCGCCGAGCGCTGACGGTAAGTTTGATTGACTTTTGATTGTTGTGGTGGAGGCAGTCGACTAACCACTCGTAGCGAATGGCGGCATCAGCGCGTCCATGGCCGCGTAAGTTATGAACCTCAACGGGATGAACTGTCACTGACGCTTCCTTCAGCTCTCTGGCTGCCTATGGCATCGACCCGTCCACTGCTGTCTCCGAGGAGCCGCTCGAGGACGGCGGTGTCGAGGAGGAGGACGACGAGGACGAGGACTCTGACGACTCTGACGACGACATCAAGCTCGTCATGACCGGCGGACCGCAGCGTACGCTCGACCTCAGGTTGGTACTTCTGTCGCCCAGTGCTTACCAGCTAGGAAACCGCAGCCCCAGCAGACATCCAACGTCATCGGCATCGGTCGCTGGGCCCACACCGCGACCGCGAACGCGCCGCCGGCCGCGTCGCCGACAGCTGTGAAGACTGCTCCTAAGAGTGAGTCGCCTTTTAATGTATTCAACTGACGGCAGCCTCAGCTGCTCCCGACGCGTTGACCGACTACACACCCGCTGCGCGCCCCGGTACACAGAGCGCAGCATCCGCGCCTGTTGCGCAGCCGTCGACCGACGCCAGCCACATCCAGCTGACTCCCGGAAACGGTCCTCCTCCCACTACCGCCCTCCCCCACTCCACCCTCCCCGTCCAGGTAGCCCCCGCAACCGACCCCAGGATCGACGGAACACACCCGACCGGTATCATCCCGTCGACGGGCACGTCGGTGTACGATGTTGATGTCGCGCAGTTCGAAGGCTCCGGACAGATGTGGCGCCGACCAGGCAGCGACATTTCGGACTGGTTCAACTACGGCTTTGACGAGGTCACATATCCAAAGTACCTGCGCTACAAGCAGGACATGGAGCAAGGTCGCATGGCCCTCGCTAACATGACTGGTATGGCTCCCCTGACCCCCGACGTCGCCAACATGCTCCACCTGCCCACTGGCGGAGTCAACCCCCAGCTGCAGCAGATGCAGATGCAGCAGCAAATGCAGCAGATGCAGCAGCAGATGATGGCCATGGGCGGCATGGACCCCGCGGCCATGTTCGCCATGCAGAACCAGGGCATGCCCGGAATGGGCATGATGCCGGGGATGATGCAGCAGGGTGAGTTGAAAACTACTGCATGTCCGCCCACGGTTGCTAATTCCAGGCAATGACACGCCTGGTGACCAGGAAGACGGAGCAGTGTCCTCGAATGACAGCCCGGTAAGTTCCGTCAGAACGTCACTCGGACGACACGCTGACCCTCCAGGTTACCGAGACGGCCCCTCAGGCGCAGATGCAGAACGCCTTCCCTGGCCGTGGCCAGAATGTGCCTCCTCGCGGAGGTATGGTGATGGGACGCGGCATGAACATGCCCCTTCGTGGACGCGGCGGCGCGCCTCTCGGCCCCCGTGGTGTCGTTGCCGGCAACGTCCCTATTCCCAAGGGTCCCAAGGTGGGCCGGTTCAAGGACAAGGACCGTGTGAACGAGATGGCTGCGGCGGCAGCTTCGACATCTCTCGACTACGGCGACAACCCCTCTGACGGTGGCTCGCGCGACCAGAGCCCGTCGCGCTACGGCGGCGAGCGGGAGCGGGATCGCTACGGAGACCGGGAGAGCCGGTACGGAGACCGGGACGAACGTGAGCGGGATCGGTACGGCGACCGTGAGCGTGGTGGCGAGCGCGAGCGCGAGACGCGCAGCTCGAGCCGACGCGAACGCGACCACGATGGCGGCAATCAGAGTGAGGGCGAGTATGAGCGCGACCGCGAGAGTGATCGGTATGGCGAGCGCGCTGCTGAGCGCGAGAGCGATCGATACGGCGAGCGCGAGTCGCGCCGGACGTCGGCCCGCCGCCACGAGTCGAGCACGCCGTCGGCGCCCGCTTCGGGATCCGCGGGTGGAGGCCTCGGTCCCGACGGATGGGAGAGCGGAGAAGAGGATGACCGCAGGCGGAGGAAGAGGAGCAGGAGTGCAGAGGAGGAGGCACCCAGGCGCAGCACACGGGCGAAGAGGAGGTAGCTCCACGGATAGCGGGGCAGCCCAGCGCGCGGAGCAGAGCGGCGCACTGTCGTAGCAATAGCAGGCGATGCATCGTGGTCACATGTGGCGCCAGCCTTGGAGCAGCATGAGCGTTGCGTTTCGTCGCGTCTCAGTCTCGGTGTGAAATAAAGGATGAAAGCTATGCACGTGTTGATTTCTACCGTCCTACTCATACTCAGATCTACCAACTTTGTTTACTGTCGTTCTTTGAGCACCGGCACAAATGTCAGATCGGAATGCACCGCTCTTCTGCTGGACTTTTCCACCAGATCGATCCAGATCGATGTGGAACAGCTTGGCCAGATCCATTCATTGGTATTTTCGAGTTCTTTGGTGCTCTGATGCTGCATCCTCGCTTTGGGTTTGCTCTGCAATGCACAGGACAGGCTGTCTTCTGACGAGGCCAAGTTCTAGATGTCTGTTCTGCCCCTATCGGGGTGCAACACGCGTCTTCTTCCAGTTGCTGTGAAAGCGAACAGTCTTGGGAAACAAGTTCAGAAGAGCCGGTCGTCCCTTGGTATCGTACATAAGAGTAGCACAACGGTTGATGCCACAGCTACATCACTAGCTGATACACCACTCTCACTACTCTCCAGCACTCTGACTACTACACCAGTGCAATTGCCCCAGCTGTACACGATGCTTCTCGCCAAGTCTCTCCTCTCCCTGGCTGTGCTCTCCGCGAGCTTCGCGGACGCCGCTGCCGTCGAGCGCCGGGCCGAGGTTGCGGCCCGCACGGCCGACAGCAACAGTTTTGAGCCGGTCGCTTCCGCGGGCCCTCCTGTCCTCCATTCCACAAACCAGGCCGGCCGTTTTGAGGGTTCCCCTCGGCCTGAGGACAGCTTCCGGATCAGTGAACCTCGCCTCGCTGACGCCTCCCCTGCCACTGAGGAGCGCCGCAGCGGGAAGCCGGCCACCAAGCGTGGAACCAACGACGTTTTGAACCAGCAGATGGCTGAGATCGTCTCCAAAGTGGAGGAACAGAAGCTTTTCCAACTCGGCCGCGACGCCTATGTCGAGCAGGTGCTCACTGTCGCCCAGAGTCTCTCGCCGGGTGCGAACCGCTTCATTTACCACACGGAAGGCTCCAAGTTTGACTGGTCACACCCGCGAGACGACTCTGCAGAGCACACGTTCCGGTACATGGACTGGGGAATGGGCATGGACCAGCACTTTAGGCTCGTCATCTTCTATGGCACGGGCGAGCTCACGAACCACGGGGACTGGGGATGGGCGAACTGGGGAGCATCTGGCGACTATACGCGGGAGGACAACAAGTTCGTCTTCCATCACAATGGCATATAGATTACAGCATAGACAGTCTAGAGATGTGCATGCACAGCGCATGAGATTAAGAGGCCTACGAGGGCGGGCTGCAGCGCCAAGCCCGTGGTTGCTGCAAAGGAGCGCCACATCACAATGACGAAGCGCGCGGGCGGGTCGCTGTAATAATTGGCACCACCATGGAGATGAGAGTGTTGTTTGGTGTGGTGGAGGTAGAGCTCTGTTTGTTTTCGATTCCTCCTCTTGTCCATTCCATCCATCCACCCATTCCGCAACTATCTTCTGTCGGCGTCGGCATCCCCATACCCACAGACCGCTCGGTTCACCCAGAGGGGCATCGAACTGCCTTCACACCCTTCCCGCCGCTGCCCATCATCAGCAGCACAACGGTCCTGACCACCTCCCTCCACATGACAGTTCACAGCACGCAGCGGGGTTAATCTGACCCCCACTCTCCATCGCCTCGCCATCCAACCTCCCGACTCTCCAGTATGATGATCCCCCGAATTCGGGTGCTGGCGCACTCGCAGACCCGTCATCTTGTCACCAGCCTTGGTGTCAGTGCTGTATGTTCGTCAGGTGGGCCTGCCTTGGGCTTGGAACCCCGCACTCGCACCTTGGCCCCTCTCTCGGCTCCTCGGCGACCGACCGCAGACCACGCAGGGCTCAGGCGGGAATCGGGAGTCGAGAGCATCCCACAGTCCGCGCCATTCACGAGTGGAGCCGCCTCACCGCCAAACACAGTCCCCACTGACCCGCTCACCCAGCTGCGCCGCTGCGACGAGCTCCGCCGCCGGACCAGCGCGACGAACCGCGCCGCCGAGAAAGTGCGCATCATTGCAGAGTATCCTGACCTACGGGAACTGCTCGAATAGTGAGTGACGCTGACTTGACTCTGTATGAATAGCTGGCGCCCACGCTCACCGACGCAGCATCTACCAGCCGAAACTCCGCTTCGGCCTTCGGCCCGCCAATCTACAGCAGTACCTCTCGGCACGACAAACCAGAGGGCACTGCAGCAAGCCGGTCCCAGGCACGTTGCTGGAGATGTACCAGCAGCTCGCGGAGCGTGGCACGAACAACCCCGCGCGCGAAGCGGTCGCGTGCTTCTTGACAGCGCATGGCATCTGGGGCGGAGAAGCACAGGAGGCATCGGCGTCCCGGGCCGCAGAAGCCCTTGGCAACGATGCCAAGACTCCGTTCGAGACGTTCTGTCGCCTGCTCCTGCGCAACTTGAACAGCGGCTGGAGCGCCAACACCCTCAAAAGTGTGCCGTGGGAGGGCAAACCGCCGGTGAGTGCAGTTGTGAGAGCTGCGAACCGCTGTCTAACTCCCAGCCTGCTGTTTTGCAAGCAGGCCACGAGCCTGCCTCGGCCAAGACTCGCACAGGTTCGCCGCGGCTCGACACCTTTCAGGTGGCGCTCGGCCGCCCCATTTCTCCTCCGTTCCCGCAGTTGTTCAAGACCAAGGTTCCCACGGCATGGTTCGCGTCGAGGAAACTTGACGGCGTGCGGTGCATCACCTACATCGACGTGTTAATCCCGGCCGACGGAAGCAGACTATCCGTGGAGAGCATACGCTTTCTCTCGCGGGCGGGAAACGAATTTACGTCGTTGAACAAGCTGCGTGGTCAGCTGGAGCGCATCGCTGCGTTTCCTCAGCTGCGCAAGTGGCTCCTACACGACCCTGTCGTTGTCACGGGCGCGAACAACAAGCCGAGAAGCGACAGTGGTGGAGTCATGAAGCGCCTGGTGCTTGACGGAGAGATGTGCGTCCTCCGCCAGTCTGGTGACGGCTTTGTCGAGGACTTTCCGGCGACCGTCTCGCAGGTCAAGCGAAAGAACATTGACGTGGAGCACCCAGCCTACTTTCTCCTCGATGTCATCTCGTGGGCCGAGTTCTCTGCTGGCGCTGGAAGCCTGGATCCGAAACTGGGGATGAAGGAGTCGCTGCATGGAGCTTCCTTCATGGCACGCCACCGTCAGGCGGAGGCTCTCTGTACGTTCCTGGGCGAGCATCCCGGTGGCGGCGTCTGGCTTGTCCCGCAGATCCCGATCAACGATCTCCGCGATGTAGAGCCGATGGTGCACAAGGCTAGCGCCGAGGGCTGGGAGGGACTGGTGTTCCGGGCCGACACAGCATACAAGGGCAGTCGGAGGTAAGTTGATGCTGGAATCTTCACTTCGCGTAGCATGAGGAATACTGACAGAACAGCTCGGACGTGTACAAGTACAAGCACTGGCTGGACGCAGAGTACACTGTCCAGTCACTCGACACGTCTGTCCAGCGCCTGTCCATCGACGGCGTGTACGGCGAGCACGAGGCGTGCTCCAACGTGTGGATCGAGCACAACGGGCACCCCGTCTCGATCGGCACCGGCTTTACGACCGAGCAGCGCCTGCGGTATGCGCGGAACCCGAGTGCCATTGTGAGTCAAAAGCGCTGTCCAACGGACGGCCGAAGCGCTTTGGTCATGACTCACACTCGCAGGTTGGAAAGCAGATTACTGTCGAATACTTTGAGGAGTCGGCGTCGGTCGCGAGCGGACGCGAGGGCGTGCCGTCGCTCCGCTTTCCAAGGGTCAAGCACGTGTGGGAGGAGGGGAAGCGGAGCGTGTGAGTAGCACGAGATGACGATCATGCATGTAGCATCTACTGTTCTTGGGCTATTGTGACAGTCTCGATCTATGCCCACGGCTCATGTCACTGGAAGGAAGACCTTGCCACAACTGAAACGGTTAACGCTGTCTAGCGTCGAGAGATTGTTTAGAGCGCAATCAAGCGGAATGTACGACAGCATCCATGGGAGGATGCTGGCGGCCCAGGCTGGCGGCCGAAGCGTTTGACGACGGTTAGTAGCCGCAACGACTACAGGGTCAAGCGTGTGGAAGTTATGGGCCGCCAGCGCGACCGGTTTGTAACTTCTGGGTATGTTGGTGGCGGTGACATCCTCTGGCCCAGACCCACAGACTGCTCAGATCCTCGACTGTGCTTGGAAAACGGAATAGGACGAGGTATCGGGTTGCCCAGTTTCATGGCTGCCCAGCTGTTCGAGTTGAAGCGGGACCACAAGTCGCGATCCTGGGTGTTCATCGAGGTCGGTGCGGGGGGTTGCTGTCATCTGCGAGACCTTGGCAACTCAGGCTTCTCTCCGATATCGGCCAGGGCTGAGCGAGGGCAGTACTTGTCAATGTCCAGTGCCCAAGTTTCCAGGCCATTAGCCCGCGAGTCTGTCGGCATGGAGTGGCATTGCTCTGACTGCTCAGGCACTACTCGTCTATTTACCTTGCTGTGGGCGGTGCGCGGAATAGAGCTGCACGGCTGTTGGCTGTTGTCAGTCTCATCCATGCCCCCGCCACTCCACTCCCATGTGACACTTTGCCCCCCTCACCCGGATGACCCTGCTTGCTTGCTCTCTCCTCGTGCTCGACCCTGCTCTCCTGTGTCCTGGGTGTGCCAGCACACCACCAGCCCCACAGAACTGGACTCAGAGTGTTGACTGGATCTCTTTACATGTCACATATGGTCACGCAGTCGCAGTCGAACGCCAGCTGCGCGTGGCAGACCGCTCCGCCGTGCGCCGCCCGCCGCTGCGCCGTAACGCATCCCGTCCACTACTGGAAAGAGCTGTCTGCTCGTCGTGCTTCACAGATCTCCACACATCTGAGATATCTCTGGGTCTGGTCCTGGATGCACAGGAGCGGCCGGATCTCGAATCGAATCGGCTGCATTGTACATCATTCACACACATGAGCATGATGTTTTCTTTTTTTTTTCACGCTTGGCGGAGGTTCTGCAGCTTCTGGGTGCCCATGTCGGCCCCACCTCTGTCAGCCTATTCATGGATTAGCCTGTTTCACCTGCCGCGAATGTCCTTGTTTCTGATCAGACGTCGACTGGAACGCGTGTTCATGATTCGTGTAGGCCAAGGCAGGAGAAAAAACAAGGCGGGGGGAGGCGGGGACGTGGGGGCGGAGGAGGGTGCGGGGGGCGCGGGGCGTTGGTGGAGAGGGAGCAGGGCTGCGGTATGTGGGTACCTCCCCTCCCCTACATGCATGCGATGGGCGGTGTTCGCCGGTGGGCGGGGAGCGTGGAGATGTCTGATCTGTTATCCTGGTGGCTGCGAGACAGCCTGTTTTTGTCCGAGACCAGAGTGAAAGGATAAAGGATAAAGCGCGGATGGGGGGGACCAGCGATGGAACAGCAGTGGACCGTCCATCGGCGCAGAGGACCGAGCTCATAAAAGTGGTGGCTGATCCAGACCGCGCCAGACCGCGTTGCAGCCATTGATTCAAGTGTGACACCCGCCCCGCAAGACGCTCAATGGCTCGCTCTCCCCATGCTTGCGTGCTTCCCCAGCCTCCCCTCCCCTTTGGCCCTCTGTGCGCGCGCCGCTGGGCGGGGCTGGGTTGGTCGTACCGTGTCGTGCGTGAGAATATATCGGCGTTCTCACAACAAAATGTTGCTGCTGCTCTGGCCCAGTCCCTTTCGCTCTGTTATGTACCGCTGCTCATTGCAGCAAGCTCGCCTTTTCCATCAACTTGGCTGTGCACGTCCATCCTTGTCTCCTCACCACTCTTCTCCTCGAGCACAGCAGAGCATAGTGTGGACAACACACTCACACGGAGCCCTCCCGATACACGCGACGACGACAGCGACGACGACACCAGCCTTTTGCAAGGACGACAGACAGCCTCGGACTCAGTCGAGCCACTCTCACGCTCCATCTGTCTCGCCCTCCGTGTCTCTCCCACCCAGACACATATAATCCCCCGCTCTCTCTTTGTTCACTCTTCACTCTCACTCATCCAGCATCACCTCAATGTCTACCTTTCAAGTCGACCCGCTCAACCTCTCACAACTCCACCTAGGCAGCATGGCGTCGATGCGCGAGCAGGGAACAAAGGAATACCACAACAAAACTGGCTCGGTCGAGATCCCCCTCACCAACGGCAGCCCGAGCACTCCAGAGCTCTCGCCCACCACCGAGTCCTCCTGGACCGGTGCTTCCCTCACTCGTCCTCCTCACGCCCTGGCACCGTCGCCGCGTCTTATGGCACTGGGACTGTCTCTCTCCCCGATCCCCGCTGTCCCCAGCTCACTGGGGCGACCCTCAACGCCCTCCACTCCAGGGATTGCCGCGGCGCCTGGAACTCCCGATACGCCAAGGACTCCCGGCACGCCTCTGGGCACCCCAGATCTTGGTCTCGGCGCGTCGCCTCATCTTCCCTCTCGGCCCGCGTCTACGCGTGCTTTGAGCCTCTCGCTCGTCCGTCGACCGTCGGCCATCTCGCTCCTGTCCGAGGACGGCATCGATGTGTCCAAACTCGACCTTCGTCCAGTCTACACCCCGCCGCCCGGCACGGTGCCGCTCCCTTCGCTGTCGGGGCCCATGCCCCCGCTGCCCTCCCCTGGCGCCGGCGGCCACTCACCCGTGGCGGCAATCCTCCCCATCAACCACCACCACAGCCGGCGCTCGTCAACCGGTCATTCATACCCAACCGGTTGCTACTCGCATACCCACTCGCACTCGGCCTCAGTCTCGGCCTCGGCCGCGGGCTCGGTTCAAGGCTCCCCCCTTCTGGGACCCACCCTCTCCCCAGCACTGCCAATCGTCCCCCCCGGCCCAACTCTTGCCGAGACTGGCCTGCGCCTGGCCCCAGACTGCTCGCATGCCTCAGGACAGCTTGCCCGCAAGTCTCCCCGCCCCGGCCTCATCCGCCTCGACAGTTTCGGTGGCGAAGGTCTCGAGCTGAAGCCCAGCAGTCGGCAGGGTACCCTCGACGAGATTGACATGGACTCGATCAAGGAGGGCGCATAGCTGCGATAACCGCCCATGCCGAACGTCGTACTCTCCATGTCGCGTACCCCTCGCGCAGACGACCCTCATCCAATATATCCGCCGTATTCTGTCTTTGTTCTCGCTGCCCGCCGGCACAGAGACGATACCTGCCGCTCTGTTGTCTCAGAACTGGTTCCTGCCTTTGTCTGTCTGTAGTTGACTCCTCCCCGCCCCGCCCCTCGCACCATTTCTCGCCGGGCTCCACACCACTCTGGCTCCTGCGGTCTGATAACGGGGCTCCCTCCCGGAACATTCTCCGCTGGAACCGATTGAACCATGTCTGTTCTGTACTTATGTCATGCACCCGTTCCGCTCTCGCAATCTGACATTCTGACGTCGTGTTCCTGCTGGATCAACCCGTATCTCCCCAAGTTTGAATCTCGAAACAGCATCTGGAGGGGCGGAACGGAGATTCCGCGGCTCTCACAGGGTTGGCGATTACATGTGCTGTCTGTGGCTCTAGAGTATGGTATTTCCGCGCTCTGCCAGGTATGGAGGAGCGCAATGCACCAAGAACTATCAATCGACACAGCCATAATCGGCACGACCAGCAATGCCAAGACTGGGAATCGATCTGGCAAGAACGACGACGCAACTCTGGACAGCACTCGCCATCAGCAGCCTTCCACCTTCCACCCTCCAACCGTTGTCATGTCGTCCCTAAAAAGTTTCATTCGTCATTTTACTGGCCGCGCACTATGACGCTACCGCGCCGGTGGTGCTGGAGCGGATACTTGAGGGGGGCACCTTTCGTCGTCGGCGAATGAGGCGCATTCCGGGGGCGAGACGGCTGCTCTCCTCCTGCTGTTGTCGCCCTGTTGGCCGATTGACGGTGCGGCGGCACCGTGCCGCTCCACTGGCTGTCGAGGAGGAGACCTCCTTGGACGGCGGGAGAGCAAAGAGGGCATTCACGCGGGTTATGGAATTGGGCGGCGCAGCTGAAGCAGGAGAGGCAGCAGCTGCGGGAGTTGCAGACTCTGCAAGGGCTGGAGCGACGGAGTCGGTTGTGGTCGTGGCGGTTGGACTAGCAGTATTGGCAGCGAGTGTCGGGGTCTTCCTGCCGCCATTGGCCGCTCCGACCTGCGGAGCGCCACTGCTGCGGCCGTTGCTGTTCCCATTCTCGACCGATGCAGCGGAAGATGGGGCGGCAGAATGAGCGACGGAAGTGGATGGTTGAGGATCGGCGGACGACGAAACCGGAGGATCAGGCGACGAAGCCGGAGGAGCATCTTCGCTACATGGAAAGCCACCCCACACACGGCGCTGACACTTCCTGTCCTTCTTCACGTTGGGAACAGCTCCCCGGATCATGAGCTGTACCCTGTCTGCGCTGAGGCCGTCGGAACCGGCCACCATACCCTGCCAGCTCTCTGCCGCCCAGCCTTCCATACCGAAAGCCGCCGGTTGGTCATTGACGCCCTCTGAGAGGAACCGTCAGCATTACCCGGTCGTTGCCTTTCCGATGGCGCGCGGAGCACTCACTAATCTCAACTCGGTTTGCGTCGGCGTCAGCCTGCGTTCCGAACATGACTGAGGTAACATTGTTCTTGCCGGTGCGGTCCTTGGCCCAGGGGAGGAGGTAGGGTACCCAGTTGGGGGAGGGGCCAGTGGAACCACGCCACCCGGACGAGGGAATGAGGCCGGCGATGTCGCTTGTGTTGTAGCCTGGAAGCACGACCGGAACCTGGTATGGCTGTGGCCCGCCCATGTATTGATGGGTCGGCGAGGTCCAACCCGGCGTTGTTGTGTACCACGGGCAGTCTGTTGGCTTGTCTACGGGCCCGTCCCAGTCCCAGACCGGATTGCAGCCGGGCAGGTGCTCCAGCGGGCGGTACAAGCCCACCTCCTCGTCGGGGATCTGAGACTGGATACGGCAGTTCTGCAGCTTCCAGTCCGGCCTGTACTGCATGCTGTCCTTGAATGCCGGGCAGTCCTCGAGGTTGTCGCCTACGCCGTAGCAGTGGTCGATGGCGTCCTGGAGCATGTGTGTGTCCCAGCCCGAGACAAAGTCGCCGTGCCACGTTACGCCCGTAGTGTCGCCGTTGGAAATGATAAAGTTCGGCTTGTCCTTCTTCCAGGCGGCCTTCATCCACGGTTCCAGGAAGAAGAAGCTCTCAATGAACAGCTGAGGGTACATGATCGGATGCGACTCGGGGCACGTGTTCGTGTTTTCCTGCCACTCGCCATGGCGGTTGACCTGCCACGACATGTGTGAAAAGTGGTCCCACGAGTCGAGCGACTGGTTGGACCAACCGCAGTTGGGGAACAGAATGTTCATCTGCACGTAGTCCTGTCCTGGAGGGTCGGGGTGAACGGTGCCGTTTGGAAGATATTGGGGGTGGGTGGGGACGCCGAGGTACGCATCAAGCGTTAGCTGAACGCCCTGGGTTTGGATAGCGCCGGGGTCGCGCTTCATCGCCAGCCCGGAGACCATGCGCATTCCTTTTGGGAACGCAGCGATGGGAGTAGTGGAGTTGCGCAGCTTGTAGTAGATTCTCGTTCCGCCGGACATGGCCAAGAAGGTACCATTGTCGTTGATCCAGTAGAGATTCGGGGTCCAGTAGTTTGACATGTCAGCCTTGACCTTCATGGAGCTGCACTGCGACTTGCCCTGGTCCTCGGGAGTGTTGAGAATGTCTGCAAGTCAGTCCGCCAGAAACGCTGGAGGGGATACTGACGACGAAAGCCAGATGCGCCCATAACCTGATGGACGTGACCCGCCAAGGTGCCCGGGTTGACAATAGGATCTATGCGCGACGTGGTGAGGAAACCAGACTCCCCGAAGATGATTGCGCCGTCGATGCTGAGAGCCCCGTTGTCCCTCTCAGTACCAGCCTGAGAGCGGTGTTGGGAGACGGAGGTGGTCGCTGCCGGAGCAACCGGAAGGGAAATGGGGACGGCCGCTGCCTGAGCGGCCGGGAGAGTTACAGTCGCTGCCAGAGCGATAATGAGAGAGGAGATCCTCATGGTGAGTGAGCTGGGGAACCGCCAGACCTCGGACTGTGTGAGTACTTATATGTACACACATTATGCCAATGACAACCCCAGTGGCAAAAAGGAAAAGGCGAGCCGCCCAGAAAGGGTCGCAGGGACAGAGATAAGGACAAGTGGAGAAGATGAACAAGGAGCCAAGGTGGAAACGGAAAGGAAATAAACCACGGTCAGGGAGGAGGAAGAAGGCGAGTCTAAATGACTATTGACTGTCAGAGCTAGCAGCGACATGTGTGACACACGATATGACTGAACGTCGATCGTCGACGAGCTTGCAGCTTTATGCCCTCTCCTTCACGTACTTCATGCTTCATGTTCAAAGCACCTCTCCCTTCCTGTATCGTGGACAATGGCCCGAACCCAGCTCCCAGGATGGAAAAGCAATGATAACAATTCTAACCGCTTGTGGCGCGAACAGCAGCATCATGGTGTCATCCAACTTAGGGTCGCTCTTGGACATGTCAATACTGCCGGAGGACTGACAGGTCACCAGCAAGTGGTGAGCCCATCGAGGGACCAGAGGTTGTGATGACATGCATAGATGCGAAGTGCTCAAAGGTGAAGAAGATGGTTGCCACCATGCGAGGACCACGCGAGCTTGGTCACGGGATCATGACATCAGGGATGCACCGGACACGGCCGTGGCGCTCCGGCGTCCATTGTTGTCCAGTCGCGTCGCAAGATGCCTGTGAGATTAGATTTCCCATCCCGCTCACCTCTCACCTCTCACCTCTCACCTCTCTCAATCGTACAACAATCACCACGACAACACCACTCTCGCCCAAGATGCCGACCCGCCCATCCCGTGTTAACCGTGGCGCACAGCCTGGTCAGCGCACATCAGAGCGCCCAATGTTCTGCCCGTTCACCACGGGTGGCGACCGCCTGGGTGTCGAGAAGGTTGCAAACTTTGGAGAGGAGCACTTTGAGCAGCGCGACACGAGCCTGAACCGCAAGCTGTGGAGCCTGTTTCAGCTTACTGGAGACTGGGATACGCAGCGTCAGCAGAGGCTGCACGACATGCACATGAAGAACGCGTACGAGTGAGTGGAGTAGGAAGCGTGCCAAGAGTCAGAGGCTGACAGGGCGGCAGGATCATGGACTTTGCCCACGGCGAACAGTTTGGGCCATTTGACATTGAGCGCATGAGGCGCGCGATTCCGGACTTTGAGCTGGGCCGCGTCGCCAGCATGATGGAGAACCTCAGCCTGATGGAGTCGGCGCTCTTCAACGAGGAGGTCCAGGGCGAGGAACCGACCACGGAGCAGTTGGAGGAGATGGAGATTCCTATCGAGATCCTTTACGAGCGCAAGCAGCTGGATCTCGTCAAGCCGCTGAGCGAGGCAGTCCGGGGTGCCACCGAGCTGAAAGACAAGGCAAACGAGTAGGTTATTAGTCGGGGCCGTCAGCTTACCGTGCAGGCTCTTCCGCCAGCGCAAGTATCTCCCGGCCATGCGAGAGTTTGTGCGCGCGCTGCTCTTCCTCTACCCTTGGACCGGAAGCCCTCTGATTTTCACCGGCGAGGAGGCCTTCCGGATGGGTATCGCGCCTCTGTGAGTGACGTTTGGTGGCACGGCTGACGACTCTAGCGAGGGTATCATTTGGTCCAACATGGCCATGACTGCCCAGCGTCTGGCGGTCACGCTTGGCAACGAGAGGTGGATCGGCGCGTGCCGTGGCTGTTGCCAGGTCCTGCTCGAGTCGCGCTATGTGACCCCGCTCCTCTACACCAAGGCCTTTAAGCGTGAGTGGGACTGGACCAGGGACGTGCTGACAAGCAGGTATGACTGACACTGCCCGTATGCTCATCGCAATGGGCGACACCATGTACAAGGTCGAACTCGGCGTTACCGACCGCAGCCTGCAAAAGGTCCAGAGCGCTATTGATGCCGACCCCGACAACGCCTCGACGCGCTGGGCGCACTCTGGCTGCTGGGCGCGCCACTCGACGTGCATCGGAGTCGACACCGACGAGGCTGCTGCCGCCAAGCAGCAGGCGTTTGTGGACAACAGCCGGAGGCAAGAGGAAGAGAGGCGTGCATCCGCGCAGGCTGGTCCGTTGTGAAGCGGCGGTAGAAGTGGTTAGGCTTCCACACAGGGTCGTTTGTGAACATATGCAGCGATTACCCAACGCACTGCAACGATTACATTTTCACAACTGCTACTCATATCGGGACAACACTCTACGGCGCTCTATGCAACGCCTCGTCTCTACTGCTCGTTAACCCAGACGGCAGCGGCACCCATCCCCAGGCCGATACACATCCTTTACGTAAGCAATCATGTAGCAATTACATAAGCAGTACTCACGAGGTGACGAGGATCTTGCCTCCGGTGCGCTTGATGGCGTTGAGTCCTGTGGCGACCTGGCGGGCGCCGGTGCATCCCAGGGGGTGGCCGATGGCGACGGCACCGCCGTTGACGTTCACCTTGGCGGGGTCGAGGTCGAGCTTGTTGACGCAGTAGACCATCATGGAGGAGAAGGCCTCGTTGATCTCGAAGAGGTCGACGTCCTCCTTGGTGAGGCCGGTGCGCTTGAGGACCTCGGGGATCGCGACACTGGGTCCGATGCCCATGATGCGGGGGGCGAGACCCGACGAGACGGTAAGGACGTGCTTGGCGAGGACGGGGAGGCCGAGCTCCTCGGCCTTGCGACGGGTCATGAGGAGGACAAAGGCACCGCCGTCGGTGATCTGCGAGGCGTTGCCGCCGGTAGTCTGCGAGGGGGCCCACTTGGGGAACGCGCCGCGGATCTTGGCGAGACCCTCCTTGGTGGTGCCGTAGCGGATGCCGTCGTCCTGGGTAACGACCTTGGAGCCCTTTGAGCCGTCGGCATTCTTGGTCGGGACAGTGAGGGGCACAATCTCGTCCGCAAACACACCCGACTTTTGCGCAGCCTCGGCACGCTGGTGGGACTGCGCAGCCCAGGCGTCCATGGCGTCACGCGAAATGTTAAAGTCTCCCGCAACGTTCTCCGACGTCCAGCCCATGGGCTGCACGCAGTCACGGCCAACGGGGTGGGCCATAGTCTCGTCGGCGAGCTTGGGGGCACCGCCGTCGGGGCTGGCGTTAGCAACCTGATTGTCGAAACGGCAGACTCACTTCGAGGTCATGCTCTCAAAGCCGACCGCGAGGCCCATCTCGATCTCGCCGTTGCGGATCTGGTTGGCAATGGTGCCGGCGGCCATCAGGCCGGAGGAGCAGAAGCGGTTGATGATCTGGACGGGGACAGTCTCGGCTGAGGGTGTCAGCACGAGGGTTACGGATAGATGTGACGACACTCACGGAAGCCGGCGGTGAGGGCAGCAGCACGAGCAGCGTAGGGCGCGCCGACAGTCAGGACAGTGCCGACACAACTGTCACAGTTAGAGAATACACCATGAGCGTAACCCACATGTCACCAAGCTGAGCGGGGTCCACACCGATCGACTCGCGGGCAGCCTTGAGGGTCGCAATGAGGAGCTCGTCCGAGGAGGTGTCCTTGTATCCGCCCTTGCGGGCCTTGCAGAGGGGAGTGCGCTTGGCGCATGTGACGACGACTGCATGTCAGTGTTCAGGCCAACGTCTGCTTGCAAAGCTGGGATATAGGTATCTGGATACCCGGGTTGCAGATGCACCCTACTCGGATCTACATCCGGTGGTGACATGCCGCGTCCGTCACCACCCTATCGGGGGCTAACCACTCACCGTCATCGGGGTTCTTGGCGAGCACGCGGTCGCGGGCGCTGGGGGAGCCGTTGAGGTGTCCGGCAAGGGTCTGAATGCGGCTGGCCATGGTGAGTCGTGGCTGTGTCAAGAGGGAGAGAGAGTAGGAGGAGATGGGTGGTCGCTGTCCGGGGCCTGGACCTTATATGCAGGCCCGTTGTCGCAGATGTAGAGCGGTGTGTACCATTGTTGGTCGCCGCCATGTCCCCGCAAGGTGCTGGACATGTTCCCTCCGGTGTGGGATTGTGGGACAGGTGTTCAATGTGGGGCAACGAGAGTGAATGGGTGATAAGCGCGGCGGGCACACCACCGGACTCCGCGCCGGGGCCGGGCCACCGAAGCCATCCACCAAGCCACCTCTCGATTCCTATGGGGCCGAATGATGTAATATATATTACAAGCCCATTAGTGATTTAATTACTACACTGATTATAATCAACCAGCTGCCACGCGGGTCTCGTGCGTCCCTCGATCCCTCGACTTGCACCGCCTGGCAGCTGGCGGAATGACTTTGGCACCATAGCTACGTACATGACACCGGTGCACCGGCTGCAAGCGGGCGCACCCACCCACGTACCCACCCCGCTCCGGCCACCCTGCCACCCGGCCCCCGATACCATAATCCTCGTGCACTGTCATAATAATAATGTCAACCTCTTCCCCTCGGTCCGTCGGCCACTGGCATGTGGAGCCAGTGGAGTTTGCGGGGAATCGAATCGCGATCCCGGCGATAGCGCTTCCTCCCCGTGTTTGCACAAGCACAAAGTCGCTGGAAGACCACCCGATAGTGCACCGCTGCTACCCGCCGGGAAATCCTATCCGCTCGCCGCCTGGTCAGTGCATTCCATGCCCTGTGACAGACTTGACACCGGCGACGTGTGGAGTGACGGTTCTTCATAATATGTGTAGGAGTTCTAGTACATATCCCTAGCATCATGTCTCCCGGAGGGGATGATTGACACATGTCCAGGGGGCCACTGGCTTGATGCCACATTACAGGTTGGCAGCCGTAGGCACAATGTAACATTAATCCCGACTCCTGTCAAGATACTTGTGAAGAGGGTCGCCATGCTACGTGATCGACTAGATGTGGATCCGCGTAGATTATTCCAATAGGAATGGCAGTGTGGGGTGCCACAATGGGCAGAGTCCGTGAATGGGTCGGTGTGGCGAAAGTCTATTATAGTGGTGTGTTGGCTGAGGCTGTTCGCCACAAGTCGGTTGTTGCCGAAGGCGGGGTCTCATGCGCCGGCGCGGGGCCAAAAGTGTGTTGCGTCTGGCGCACACTTGCGCATTCGCCCACCAGGAGGGCAAGAAAAGTATAAAGTGTCCAGGAAAGGTCGTTAAAACCCAAGTCGTCAAAAACAAAAAGAGACGAAAGCGCGGAAGTTGTTTAGCAACGGCAGTTGATGGTCTTTGTCGCAGTGACATAGGTGGTGGTGGCCGTACGGCAGGGGTTGGTGACGGTGCGGGGAGGACCGGTGACGGTCGTGCAGCGAGTGGTGGTGCGGGTGACGGTGCTGGTGTTGGGGATCGTCGAGGTCTTGGTGTACCTGCAGATAGTGGAGGTCGTCTTGATCGTCGTGGGGACAGTCTTGGTGGACCAGACGTTGGTGGTGGTGGTGGTGGGAGTGCACGAAGGGCCAGCAGGGGGGTTGTAGAACCAGCGCTTCTCCTCGGCAAGCGAGCGGAGAGGGAGGCCGAGCTTGAGACGCTCGGCGTTGGTCATGTCGTTGGGGATGTCGTCCTTCTTCCACTTGTTGACACACCTGGACGAGGTGACCCACTTGGTGCAGGTCTCGGTCCTAGTGGGAGGAGCGGTGACAGTCACGACAGGAGTACGAGTGGAAGTAGTGTAGGTAGTCGCCCAGGAAGTCGTGCAGAGAGGGCCAACCTTGGTAGTGGTGGTCCAGCAAGCGCCGTACTGAGTGCAGGTCGAGGTGACAGGGGGGCCACCGGGGACAGTGGTGGTCCTGGCAGAGTCAGCACAACCACCTTCAACATGCCCCCACTTCAACTTACTTTGTGCAGGTGGCTGTGACGGTGCCACAAACAGGCTTGGGAGTGTTGATGAAATGAGCGGACACCAGGGGGATGGCGAGGAGGTAGGAGAAGAGGAGCATTGTTGGCAAAAGTTTAAAGGTTCCAGAGGCAGTTGTGCTTGGAACGAGGCGCACACAGGCAGAATATAAAACGAGAAGAGGAAGAAGGCTGAGGAAAACAGCTGACGGGGGGGAATGGCATGCTTCTTTATAACACCCCAGTCAACGTCAGAGCCGGAGAAAAGTTATACTCAAGAGACGTCCACCACGTACTCGGTCTCCCTGCAGACCAGAGCACAACACTCGCCACGGGTTTGCTTTCCGCTTGCTTCCCATGCCATAACGACAACCAGGACTATCGTCGCCAAGTATGCGGGACAAACCCTTTGGCTCCCTCTCCAGTCTGACTGGAACCGATAACAAGATCCTCAGTTGCCATGCAGTGCAGACCCTTCGACTCCACTGGTACCCAAAACAGGCCAAAGAGGGACTCGGGCGGAGATCGCTGTTCTCGTCGGCATGCCCTGTGCGGGAGTTCGATGAGGCAGAACGCCCCGGSKTKTGAYAACRYGTTRTCAAAAGAAGCCCACTGACCAAACACCACGTCTGCCCTCTGTCGGCTGTCAGGGGACAAGCGAATCCAGCGGTGCAGCTGCGGCAGAACAAGTCAACTTGCCTGACCCTGGGTGGAAGCATGGCTTACGCGAGCTCTGGTCCGTTCAGGTACATCCCATCCCGGGAGGTAAGGTTACCTGTGCACTCTGTTGGCCGCCAGGTGCTGAGATTGGGGCGCAAGAGTTTCAACGTGAGCCCAAAGTGTCTGCCAAGCCACCACGGTAGTTTCCGAAGGGTCTCCAACATGATGCAATTCATGGGGTTACATGAGCCCTGCCACTCGTGTAAGATGTGCTGGACCCACGGGCTGGGAGCTAGGCTCCCCGGCAACTTTTCAGCGCCTGCCAAGACGACGTCAAAGGTGGCCCTCCTCTGCCAGCTGCTCTGGCGGCAGACACGCGACATTACGACGATCAGGCGCCACGAACTCTCTGCATGCAGTAAAAATGACAGCACATTCCTGCGCACGACTCAGTGGCGCAGCGGGTGGACCTTGTGCGTCGTATGTGCAGCGCACCCAATCACAAAGAAACAGTTGACAACTCGCAGCGGCGCAGCAAGGACCGCAGCGTTGCCGGGCTGGCTGTTGCTGGCTTCTCATGTTCGCGCAGTTGCGCAGTTGGAAATGGGCAGGAGAACTGCTTGCTGGTGGAGAGGAGACCATTGCAGTGGTGCAGCAAAATGTTCTGGACGAGGGTAGGCAACGTCATGCGCGACCCAATATACCGATCCCGGTGCCTATGCGGGTGCCTGAAACGTACCATGCAACGGGGCTCCCGTGCCATCCGACCAGGTGCAAGCATAGGGTCAAGTTGATGGGCAATGCTCGACATTGGGACTAGCGGACCGCGCCCCAGCGGCGTCTGTCCAAGCCATCTCAGAATCACCTGTCACACTGGAGCTCGCGGGTTGGGACGGGATGAGACATGCCGAACTCTGCACGGCTTCGTTTTGTGCTGCAGCCGAGATGCTGCCGTTAACTTTGGACCTACCTCGGGGCGCGGGGTTTCACCAGCCTCATACCCGCATCCTGTCAGTCACCTCGTACTCGGCGTCCGAAGTTTTCTCATGCATGAGCAGCCAGTCAAAAGTCAGATCTAAACTTTGCCGTTCCTGTCCTGGTTCTGCTGAACGCGGGCCGCTTCGACTCTTTCACCTCTGTGCTGGCCCGCATCACTCGCAACCAATATCATGGGTCTTGGCGTACGACGTTTTGGCGAGCTCAACTGCACTGGCGTTTGTTGGCGATGTTGTGGTGATGGAGTCGGTGGCGTCAACCCATGGCAGCAGCAGTTTGCTGGCTTTTTCCTGGAACACTTTCCTCTATCATCACAGTACACACTGTTAAAGCTTCACGGGAGCAGGACATCGACTTCTCGTCGATGTGGATCTCACCAGCCCGTCAGTGTTTGTGCACTCTCGCACACCATCCATGCTCCTCCCCCGCTGAAAGAAGCCCTCAACAACATGAGTCACTTAGGAGGGAACAAAGTCTCGGAGACTGCGCGGTTCTCCGCCCATCTCACCAGCGATGGGTTCAGGCAAGTCGTCGGACTGTGTCTTCCGGAACTCTCCATCCGTTGTGAGGGTTCGGAAGCTTCTGCTGCAAATCGTACACCTGTTCACTGCAGTGCTCTCTGCAGGTTGGCCTTGAGGTAGACGATTGTCGCTGTGTGTCACTCACTCACGAGATGCGCTCATGGCAGACTCAGGGAGGAACAGTACATGGAGGACAGCGTGATAGTTTCCGAGCGGTTGGACCTGGGAACTGAAAGTGTCGCAGTCCTTGACAAGCGAGTGTCGCTGAGAATATCACTCTCCTTGTGAACAGAGCGGCGCTTGTCACAGATGGCAGAGTGGAAGAGCTTCTCTTCCCGATTGAGACTCAAGCTAACCTTTGTCGGCAGGGAGTGCGACGGCGTCAGTGTAAGCTCTGCCTCCCCATGCGCAGAAGGTGTAGCGCATACAGAAAGGCAACTGGCACATGTCAGTAGGGTTGGAACCCAAACTGAAAGTGCATGAAGTCGTACGGCTGCTTGTTAGTACTACTCATCACTTCCCGTGCGTGGATACTGTATGCTGCTCCTCTCTCATGTTGCCATCGGCGGCGTTCATGATGGTTGGTAAAGTTCAGATCCCCAATGTCTTCGCCTTCCACGTGACAGCGCACTGATGAGATGTTCGTTTGCGACCGCTGTCCATTGATCGAACCCAGCAGATCCGAATGGGAGGGCCAAGCCGTATCCCAAACAGCGCTGCCACGCTTGAGGCACAGCAGTGGCTGAGGTCCAGACATGCAACAGAGATGATAATCAGACACACAATCCCGACCACCTCTGCCGTTTTCGTATGATGACAGTATACAAATGCTGGGAAAGCAGAAATTGGAGGACGGACCTTCGCTCGACAATAACAACATTTGAATGTCATAGGCAGAGGCGCCGAGGTTGGCACTGGCACTCCTCGCCTTCGCAATTCGCGTACATTGGCGCAGGAGGGATGCACCCCGAGACACACAGATGTCACCACGCCGAACGTCCCTCCTAATAGTGTTCAGAGACCCCATCGGAGCAAGTCAGCTTGGGTTCGGCCTTGAACCCTCAATAAAACTGAGCCGGAATGTCTTGAACCTGTCCTACTAAAATCGGTAGGGTGTGGGGGCTTCGATGGAGTAGAGGAGTAAAGAAGTGTTGGACCTCAAGAGTTCTGTTCGGCAGCGTCAGTTGACTTGATTTGAGTTCAAGGATGCCGCTGGGTCAAAGCATGCACGATAACAGTTCGGACAGCCTCAAGTAGCAGTTTCCGGTTCAGCCTGACCCGTCCCTAGGGACTGGACATTCATGGGAGCAAGATTCCTAAGAATGCTTCCATCTGTCTCCTGTTCTACCTTTGCTAGCGACACAGCTGCGCAGGCACGTTCGCGGATGGCCGTCAGTGGATAGCAACGGGGGGAGGGGGGAGCACGGCCCAAGCAGCACGCAAGGGGCGACGAACTGAGAGAACGAACGGAAAGGCTATATCCATTGTCATCCTCAAAGTCCTACGGCGTTGCGGAACAACCTATTATGACACTAATTAGATACCTCGGAGGTACGGAGATTCAGGCGATTGATGCGCCTGGGTGGATTCTTGTGGTCGGGAGGGCACGTATCCCCTACACATGGGAGATGGCTCCATGAGGCGGGTGGGGGTAGTTGTACGTACTGCAAAGGCAAGGCGGCATCGGTGCTCCTACAGGCTGGTTCATCACCTGGGACTGAGGGCGCGTGATGTATGGCTGCGATTGAATAGACTGGGGGTACGAGAGAGGGGTTCCAACGGGGGTTCCACTGGCGGTTCCCATGGGGTAGGCATCGGCGGCAGCGGGCTTGGCCTCGTCCCAGTCGGAAGGTGGCGTTCCATCTCCAGAGGCAGCAGTGACAAACTGCTTGATGGAAAGCCGAGATTGCCCACCCATGCGTTTCTTGCAGTACACTCTTTCAAAGATTGCTGCTGCCAAGAGCTGTGGTTGTGGTCAACCGAATGTCGTTCATAAGGAACCCACCAAGGCAATTGAAATCCACGCGAAGACGATTTCGGCATAGCCGATTGGCTTGAGCGTAGCAACATAACGTCGAAGCCAAACAATGTAGAGGATTGCCAGTATGACGCCGACGACGAACAGAAGGGAGAGGAAGACTTGTGTGACGCCAACACTGACAAAGCGCGATCTCGGTTTGACCCGGCGAACGATGAGGCTAACAATGTCAGCGAGCTCTTCACCTATCCACTTACAAGATAAACACATAAAGCATTGTGAGAAGGGCCCAGACCACCGTACAGATCATCACAGGCCTGTAAATGTCCCATAAATCCACAGAGATCCCGCTACCTCCACTTCCTCCTCCTCCTCCTCCTCCCCTACCCCTGCGCTTCTCGAAAGTAGCAAGTGTGGGTTTCGGCCGTGATCTGGACAGTGAGGGGGGCACTGTAGGCTCCAGCGCTATTGGCGGGACGGTTGGAGATGCAGCGGAAGGTGCGGCGGTGGTAGTTGGGACCCCGCGTTTCCAATAATTGTTGTCCGTGTACGTGGACAAATATGTGGATGTGGAATAGGAGGTGTACTGCCGGCTTGTTATCACACTTGTCGTGACGGTGGTGAAAGATGTGTAGGTGCCTGTTGTCACTTGATCGGCGCCAAGGCCAAATGTCCCGGTGGTCGTAATCGGGGTACCAGACAGAGTGAAATCGGAAGTGTAATATGTTGACCAGCCTATCATTGTGGAAGTGGCCGTCCTCGTTGTTGCGAGTACGACAGGCTGGAGCAACCAGTATACGACGTTGGTGAACATCCCGAACGTGATGATCGCTGTAACGAGAATCGCGCCGAAAAGCGCGGTTTCTGTGCCGTTTGAGTGGGAGGTCAAAGTCTTGGCGCTGCTCATTGCACATACAGCTAAACTGCCATTGCAGATGGATTAACAGCCAGACCTCCACAACACCGTGATCCAGACGAGAGATACTCGTGCTGTTGTTGTGTGGAAAGAATATATCTCTCTGATCGGCCTTCGCAGTCCGGATCGGCCGTTCCGGGCCGGTGGTCCCGGCCATGTCCGACTACTGATTGATGACTGATGCGATCATCCGCTGTCGGAATGAGCCCCAGGCTATTTGAGATACCGCGCTCCACCCCATCCTCGTTCTACATCCACTCTCTCAGCATCCACAGCAAAGATGGAGCAACCCCCAACTGGCCTGCGTGCAGGTGAGCCAGCTTCACCTCCTTTGAGCGATACTGTACCTAACATGCGGCAGGCTTGACCAACTACGGAGATCAAGAGTTTGCCCTCTTCCTTCGCAAGGCATTCATCAAAGGCGCTGGGTACTCGGATGATGCGCTGGACCGCCGTATTGTCGGTGTGGTCGATACCGAAGTATGTGATACAGAGGGGTGGATGCATGGTGTGGAACTGCTGACACTATCTCTTCAGAGTGGATACAATCCTTGTCATGCGAACGTCCCCCAGCTCCTAGAAGCGGTCAAGAGGGGAGTGATGCTGCAAGGCTGTCTCCCAGTTCCGTTCCCGACCATCTCGCTCCACGAGTCGTTCTCGCATCCGACATCCATGTTCTTGCGCAACCTCATGAGCATGGACACGGAGGAGATGATTCGCGCGGCACCGATGGACGCCGTGGTCCTTATCGGCGGCTGCGACAAGACCGTCCCTGCCCAAATCATGGGCGCGATCTCCGCCGATGTGCCCGCCATCCAGCTTGTCGTCGGACCAATGGTCACGGGGTCGCACCGCGGTACGCGCGTCGGCGCGTGCACGGACTGCAGAGGGTACTGGGGCAAGTTCAGAGCGGGGGAGATTGACATTGAGGAGATCGGGATGGTGGGCAACGAACTCGTCCCCAGCTCAGGGGTAAGAATACGACTGGTGTGTGATTCCAGGAACTCATGAGCTCAGACCTGTGGAGTAATGGGAACGGCATCAACAATGGCCTGCATCACTGAAGCCCTCGGTTTGTCGCCGCTCGGAAGCGCATGCCCTCCAGCCAACGGATCGCAGCGACTCCGAGTTGCGGAGGCGACCGGCCGCTTGGCCGCGAAAGGTATTCCGAAGCCGAGCGAGATCCTGAGCCGCAAGTCGTTTGAGAATGCCATCACGGTTCTCCAGGCCATTGGTGGAAGCACCAATGCTGTGGTTCACCTTCTCGCCATTGCGGGACGAGTAGAGGGACTCAACCTCACACTGGACGACTTTGACGCGATTGGCCGGCGGACGCCGCTCCTTGTAGACTTGAAGCCGAGTGGTGCAAACTACATGGAAGACTTCTACAAGGTGAGCTGTGGCACGGCTGTTACTAACAGGGCAGGCAGGGGGCGTCCCTACTCTTCTTCACGAGCTGCGGCCGATCCTGAGCTTGGACGCCATGACGGTCACGGGGCGGACTCTCGGCGAGGAGCTGGATGCTTATCCTCCGCCATTCATGCAATCCATCGTCCGTCCATTCTCCGACCCCATCGCCACGGGCGCGTCACTGGTCGTGTTGCGTGGAAACCTCGCACCTGACGGAGCGGTGCTCAAGCAGTCGGCCATGTCCGCCCCCTTGAAGAAACACCGAGGGCGCGCAGTTGTGTTCAAGGACGCCGACCACATGCTCGCGCGGATTGATGATCCCGATCTCGATGTCGACGCAGACAGCATGTGGGTCTCTGGATATTCTGCAATGAAGCTTACTCTCACAGTCTGGTACTACAGAACATCGGCCCGGTCGGACACCCCGGAATGCCTGAGGCTGGATATACGCCGATCCCGAAGAAGCTGGCAAGGCAAGGAGTCAAGGACATGGTTCGCATCTCGGACGGCAGGATGAGTGGCACGGCAAGTGGAGCTGTTGTCCTGCATGTTGCCCCTGAAGCGGCTGTGGGAGGCCCCCTGGCCGTTGTTCAAGATGGCGACCAAATTGAGCTGGATGTCGAACAGCGCCGCCTTGAGCTCTGCATTACCGCGGCAGAGCTGGACAGGCGACTTGCAGAGTGGAGGAGCCTCAACCCAAAGGGCAAGAGTCGCAAGCGGCCCAAGAGAGGCTATCGCCAGCTGTACCACGACCATGTCACCCAGGCTAACACTGGAGCGGACTTTGACTTCCTGCAGTGCAACGGAGCCGAAATTGAGTAAAATTATTCATAACAATACCAGTCAATGCCAAGTCTGATCTCTCGGCGAGCGCGCAGAAGTTCGACTCTTCACGGCCTCCATTGAAGCCTCTTACTAAGATGCAGAGAAACATAGGCAAGGAGAAGAAGAACCGGAACCTCGACCAGCGGCCCGATAGTCGCTGCGAGGGCCTGATCAGAGTCGACTCCATAGACAGCAACGCAGACAGCAATGGCGAGTTCAAAGCTAGAGGTGGTCAGAGCGGTAGAGACATCTCTAACTCACTTGTTTGACGCCACTGTGAATGACTGAACGACGGCATGCTCGTAATCATAACCCCTCGCCGCCCCGTACTTGCGATTGAGATAGAACATGAAGCCGAAGGTCGCGGTCCACATAACACCAAAATAAACGATCATGGGGACGAAGACGCGAAACACGACTCCGATGTTGTCAAGAATGCGGGTAGCTTGCTGGGCACAGATCAAAATGATGCTAAACAACGGTCAGTATGCACATGTCGACAACGCATGACTCACGTGTACAGAAGGCCGAGAAGAGCAAGGGGGCCAAACCACGGAAGAAACTTGTTCTCAAACCTCTTGCGACCGAGAAGGCCCATCATAGTGAAGCGAGTCACCACACCGGCGCCCATCGGGATGCCGAGGTAGATGAGAACAGCAATGGCTGTCTTGCCGTACTCGAGGCGCAGAGTGTGGTCGTTGGAAATGACGTTGACAAAGAGCAGAGACATGGGGGAATACAGAACCATCTGAAGGAGCGAGTTTGTGATGACCAGAATGGCGCAGTAGTTCATGTCGCCGCGCGCAAGGTCGTTCCAAATCATCACCATCGCGATGCACCTCGCAAGTCCCACCATGATTACTCCAGTGCGGTAGGTGGGTTGATCAGGGAGAGTGGCAAATGCGATACCGAGCATTGCCTTAGGGTGTTAGCAGCCAAAGAACGCTTCTACTTACGAAGGGAGCGACAATCCAGTTTAGAACCAGGGAGATGCCAATATGCCACCAGATGTGTTTTGTGCTGAGGATCTTAGGGAGACGCTCGTACTGAACTAGTTTTGTCAGTCGAATCTCGAGACAACAAGACATACCCTTGGTGAGGACAGGCCACATCATCACCAAAAGTCCAACAACGATGGCTGCGGTGTCAGCGCATGCCTCCTATATGCCGGCGTTCAACTAACGGATCGAGACACCATTGAGAGTGGCTCCTCGCAGCACTGCTTCTGTGTCTCCGGCAAACTTTCCTGTTCAGAGTCAGCGCCCGGGTAAGTTGAAAGACTTACCAATAACAACACCAATGATCATTGCTACCAAGATCAGAATTGGCAGAAGACGGTCCCCCCAACCGAGACTGGTGAGGAGGTTGACCTGCCGAACAGCGCCGGGGTTTTGAACGGCTTGCTTCTCCTCGTTCCAGTCGCCATGGTTAATTGATTCGGGATCGAGGGTGTGCTGGGACATTTTTTCAGTCACTTGGGGTGGGTCACAGTCGTGCTGGGACATTTTGTGAGTGGGTTGAGGGGTGAGTGGCTTGCGGTGCTTGGGGGTGTTGATGACCACTTTCGACTTGCCGGCTCGACTGATAAGATCAAATCCATAATCAAATTCGCGGTTGAATTTGATCAACTGCCAGGGCATCATCAAATTCAGGGGCCTGCCAAGACTGTCCTAACAAGACGGCGGCGGGATGGTGCTACTGGGAAGATGCCAGAGAAAACCCGTGTACTCGGCCGCACTGCTCCAGCTGCTCACTCAGCAATGCAAGTATCATGCCCAGTTCTTCAACGAGGCTTCCGGTACTCGTACTCGCTCACGGGTTCTTGCAGCATCGATATGAGGTGTGTTTTTTGTTTATCACCACCCGTCACGTGATTGCCATTTGATGCCCGATTCCATCAGTTCACGGACTCCGACTAGCTAGCTCACTCACGTTTGACCATTTGCACAACAGCTWCWCYRYMCAGCATSGTCCGCGGTCGCACAATCGACAGGACGCTGCCTCCCACCCGTTCTCTCACGGCTCAGCGGGACTATCGCGCACGCAAGTCCGCACATCTGGTTGGTCGGCATGGCAGCATGAAGACTGACGTCGCAGAAGGAGCTGGAGGATATTGTCGCGCGCTTGACGGAAGAGAACGCTGCACTTCGGGTGGAAGTAAGCGACCTGCGAGCTCAGCTGCACCGGCCCCATGACCTTGCGCCCGCTCAAGTCGAGGCCGTCCTCGCCGCCCGGAGCCAGCTCGCCCACGCCCTGGAAGCCCTCGACCAAGCCATGGGCACGGATCACTCCGAACGCCGCAATGTGCCGCAAAACCGCGCGCAACGCGCAGTTGACGGCTCGTTTCACCACAAGCCTGTACCTGACCCCCTTGGGCGCGATCCTTCGGAGGGACTGGCGTGTGAGGATGCTGTCTTCCCATCTGCATGCTCCGGGAGCTCGGCGCTGGGGGCGGACAACCAGCAGAGTTTGCCACCCCATCCTCCTTCTGAGCCAAGACCGGACGACATCCCGAACTCATCCCAACCGCCTGATTCAGAGTGCTGCTTTGGTCTGTTTGACTGCTCCAACCCACTGAGCGTCACATTGGCCGATCCTCAACCATCAACAATTGGGAACGAGTCCTGTGAACGGCGACAGCAACCGGCGGCGACACCTAACTGGAGCGCACCGCAAGCTTCCTCTGCCGTACCATGAAATGTCCAGTAACGGACTATTCAACTTTTCCCGAGCTAGTCGTTGCCCGTGTAAGCAGCCCTCTGGGCAAGCGAGACGCGCGTCTCAAGTAGCTATACACTCCGGATACCAGTCTTACACCCCTTGTAATGTAAACCAAGCGTGTTTGGTGAAAACTGCAACTTTCTGGACACGAGCTGGAGGTTCAGACTGGTCACCAATCTATCTTCTTTCTTGCCATGGTGGATCCTACATTTGCCATCACCCGGATAGGTCTACCAGAGCTGATAAGACCAAATACATGTCAGGTGACACCTACAGTCATGCAATCTACGGCGAGGAACGGATGCTAGCTTACATTAAAGCGCTTCTAGAAGGCGATAAGGGCCATCGCTCGCCCGCCAATGATAAACACTTGATTAGTTGTCCATGACAGTCAGGAGACATGAACATACAACGGGAACAGCGTCGCTGCACGCACTTCGACTGACAGGTTGATTCCAGTCCCGCACAACTACTTAGATCAGTCAGGAGTCGGTACCGAGTATCTAAGGAGTCGTGATGCACCCTTAGTCCTCACTGACGGGAAGGTTGCTGGTGGGCAGGAACATTTGGGCAACCGGGGCACGTCTGAGGGTACAAGAAGGTCACCTTTGAGCTCAGCTGGGCTGCACTGGCATCCAAATACTGAGGTGGGGAACTGTTTCCAAGCACTTGCACGGAATGCCGAAATGCTACCATTATTCTCGTCACCCGACTTGCAACCCTGCCCATGTTGCCTTGGCATGTTCAAGGCGGGCTCAGGCGGGAGCGGAATACCGATGCACCACGCAATGGGCTTCCCGGCTTCCCGCCTCCCTAACGGGCGGTTCATGTTTACTCCCAGTCGCTGTGTTGATGTTGTTGATTCCCGAGGGGAAAAAGTCACACAACACACACAACACCAGTCCACAGATGGCCTCTTTATCTCAGACCGGACCTTGCATCAGGTCTTTCCTCTACATCACTCTCCAACAGCATGTTGAGAACACTGCTACACGCGCTTCTCCTTCTTGGACCGACAGTTGCAACTCCTATCGAGGAACGTACCTTTTTTGACGCGACATATGACTATGTCGTGGTCGGTGGTGGTACCGGAGGACTGGCGATCGCGGCTCGACTGAGCGAGAATCCCAAGGTCCAAGTGGCCGTCATCGAGGCTGGCACCTACTACCAAGTCTCCAACATCTTCTTTTCGTCCACTCCCGGCGCCGATGTTCTCTTCACTGGATCCGACCCCGCGGACACCAACCCCCTAGTGGACTGGAAGTTTGTTACTGCCCCTCAGGCTGGTGCGAACAACCGAGCTGTCCACTACGCTCGCGGCAAATGTCTGGGCGGCAGGTGAGTATTTCATTCTCTACAATGGTTGACTGACGTCGAGTTCTGCACGCAACTTTATGATCTATCAGCGGCCGGACCCAGGATCTCTGCAAGTTTGGGCCGACGCGGTTGGTGACGACTCGTACACCCTCGACAAGTGGATGCCATACTTCCGCAAGAGTGTGACCTTCACTCCCCCTGCCAACCAGAAACGTTTCGCCAACGCTTCGGTCACATATGATGCTTCGGCTTTCGACAGTAATGGTGGCCCGGTCCAGGTCACATATCCCAACTATGGAGCGCCATGGAGCACCTGGATGCGCAGGGGCCTGAATGCAATTGGAATGGCCGAGGCTGTCGACTTCAACACGGGCAAGCTTGCGGGTCACAACTGGTGCACCACACAGATCGACCCAAAGTCGATGAAGCGTTCCTCCTCCCAGACCGCATTCCTTGACCAAGCCAAAGGACGGTCCAACTTCCACCTACTTCAGCTCACCATGGCGAAGAAGATCCTCTTCGACGCGAACAAGCGTGCGACTGGAGTGAAGATTGGCACCGGCGCTACGATCTTTGCTCGCAAGGAGGTCATCCTCTCGGCAGGTGCCTTCCAGTCGCCCCAGCTTCTGATGGTGTCTGGAGTTGGACCTGCTGAGACCCTTCAAAAGTTCAACATTCCTGTGGTCGCAGATCGCCCCGGAGTTGGTCAGAACATGACCGACCACGTGTTCATATCGCCGTCGTATCGCGTCAACGTCCAAACCTACACCAAGCTTGCCAACAGCATTGCTTACATTCTTTGGGAGTTCGTTACCAACTTCACCTTGTTCAAGCGCGGTGTCCTCACGGACCCAGTCGCCAGCTACCTTGGTTGGGAGAGAATGCCGAGGCAGCTTGTATCTGCTGAGGCCAATGCGGACCTGGACAAGTTCCCCGTGACCTGGCCCCACATCGAATACATGGCCGCCCCTGGCTTTATCGGAAACTTCAAGAATCTTTTCACTACCCAGCCCAAGGACGGATACCAGTACGCCTCGATTCTTACGGCCCTCGTTGCGCCAATGTCTCGCGGCTCTATTGGTCTCAAGTCAGCCGACATGAGTGACCACCCTGTCATCGATCCGAACTGGCTCACCCACCCGACCGACCAGGCGGTGGCTGTTGCGGCTTACAAACGCGTCCGTACTGTCTTCCGGTCCGATGGAATTGCACCTATTCTCGCGGACCCCAAAGAATACTTCCCCGGCGACTCCGTCAACACCGATGCCGCGATTCTCGAGACTATCAAGAACACAGTAATGACAGTGTGGCATGCAGCTACCACCTGCCGCATGGGTCGCGCCGACGACCCAACCGCTGTCGTTGACAACAAGGCCCGCGTTTTCGGCGTCCAGGGTCTTCGCGTCGTGGACGCCAGTGCTTTCGCTGTTTTGCCGCCCGGACACCCGAGTAGTGTCGTGTACGCACTTGCAGAGAAGATTGCGGACGATATCAAGGCTGGCTGGTAATGGCAATAATACATGCATGTAGTTTCTTTATGAAGAAGGCTGTTCCCATACACCGGTAAAGGGATGGCTGTTCATAGCCTCACAGCCTTAGAACACAACATTACGTTATCGGCTGTGGATATACGGATACACATCTAACCCAACTGTGGCTGCCTCGGCTGGAACGGTTCGGAGAACATCATTTGTACTATCTAGCTGAAGGCAACTGGCAGTCGTCCCTCTCGCTTGCTGGCTTTCTGAACACAAATGGCAGTCGTCCCTCCCGCTTGCTGGTCAACCCTGGACCGATTGGGGCGGAGTTCAGTTCATTGGTAGATATACGCAGATAGCAATGCCAGGTTGTGCCTGAGCCCACGCAGTCACCCCCGGTGACCTAATGAGGCCGATGGCCTGCGTAGGTCGACCAATACGGAGCTTTCGTACGGCGATCTTCTTCAGCATCAGCACCCTCATGAGGAGGGCGTTGAGGTTTGGGGATAAGCTCCTTGACAACAAAGAGCTGGTTACCTCGGTCAACATCTCGGTCAACCACTTCTCTGTCGATTGGCTTGCAGCAGCTGCCGTCTTGCCAAGCTGTCATAGTAATTCTAGACCCGCCAGTCTTAATCTCGTTTTGGCATTAATGAAGGGAGGTGTTCCGGCCATTTGACCACAAGGAACGATACCGGAGCGACTGAGTTGGGCTCGCTACCGGAGATGTCTATCGCCACTCATGGCGACGAGGGTGACCGGCATGAACAAGCTCTTCGAGCTTCGATAAGCTTACAGAGAATCGTATATGTGGAAGGTGTGGCTGACGCACTTGGTGTCGCAGTGCCGCAGGGGCATGGGCATGTGATCAGTCCACTGCCAGGCTCTGCGATCCCAGGATGGTGATCAATGGACCTGAAAATGGCGTGGTCTCGAACCCCACAGCATGACAAAGGACTGGACAGGACAATAGCAAGGATCTACGGAACGAGGTCTACGGCTCCCTGGGTATCCGCCTATGTCCTCTCGGCTACTTCCACGTGTCCCTATTCTTCCCATGTACAGTGGCCCGCGACGCGCCCCCAGGCCCGAGAAAGGTGGAGCGGCTGGGCACTCGTAGTGCCGGTGAAATCACTGGGCTGTGGATGTCTGCTTTGGGATGCGCCGGCGGATGTCGAGGTACATGTCGAGGTACAGGTATTATGAGTGCAATCGTCCAGGTTTCCCCTTCTAAGCCCACTAGCTGAGGGGGGCAGGCATCATACTGTCGTCGTCGGGTCAATGGAGGAGGATGAGCAGTGATCGCAGCATGCGGCATGCGAGGTTATGCAATGAGTGGTTTAAGTAGACGTCTCCAGTCTTTGTCACCGCTTCTTCACCCACTCTCCCACCACAGCAACACGTCCAGTGCGCTCCAACTGCGACATCCACCTCGTCGTTGTTCACAAAACCCCGTCCATGTCCAACAGATCCAGGCCACTAGACTCTAGCGATGTTTCACCGAAATCAGGCGGCTCCAAGCTGATGCCGCCGGCTACGGCTGTGCCTATTCCCTGCAAGCCGCGAGTGGTGCAGCCCTCCACAGCTCCCTCCAACGGTGCATATCCTCTGTGCGGTTCAGCGTTTCTACGACATCTTCGAGGCCATAGCCGGGCAAACTATGTTTCGCTTCCTTTCTCGCCCACCCAGTCCCGCTGTGGATCACCGATGACTGCCCCAACACCCTCCCCGAGGTATTGGGGAACACCTGACGACGGCGATAGTCAAGCATCGTCCAGAGGTACGCCATTGAAAGGTACGTCATTTCTTGATCACGATTCGAATCACCGGTCATGGAGATTGATCTCCAATATAGAATATGAACGGGCACCTTTTGCGCAGAGTGGTTCATCGGCGAAGCCAAATCCAGGCAAGCCAGTGTTCACCAACCCTTTCGCGCCAGAGGCACCTACCCCCACATCTGCATTCACCGTGCCAGCTCGTGACAGGGCCGCATCTACGACTTCGCTCCCCATACCAGAAGCAGGCGGGTCATCGCGCCGACAGTCGACCCCATCGCTTTGTCGCCCCCCCATCCTCCCCAACGAACCCCCCCTCGAGGCCGGTGAAGATGCCCTCGAAACAACCTCCCCAACACAGCGATCCAAACCACCGCCTACCACTCGGCCCCCATACCGGCATCGGCAGAGTGCCTCCGTTTCTGTGTCTATGATGAATGCGTCCGCTATTGAGCGCGCAGATGGCGACGAATATCCCAAGCAAGGATCGTCCCGATACCAACACTACGGAGAACCCTTGAATCGACGCATCTCGGGGGATGTCAAGAATCTGGCTCAACAAAAAGCCACAAGTTGGAATGAGTTTGCCTACGCCTACTCTCAAGGGTCGTTTGACCCCTTGCACACTCCTCTGTTCCCCTCCGACGGACCAGAGAGCCTATTCCCAACCGCTGTGCCGTCGACGCCGAGACTTTGCGCGACAGATAAACACGCCACCATACCCCGTCCCAACTCAGCCCCGCCTTCCCCGGTGAGCGGCTTGAGGGAGCTGGATAATGATCAAACCTCGAATGAGTTGGACCCTTTCCTTCACATAACAGGTCCTTCGCCGCTTACCCTCTCTAAACATAGCCGTTCAGTCTCCAGCGATGCTTATCCTTCCTATGCCGCCCCTTCGGATCACCCCGAGCTGGACAAGTACGACAACATTCGGCACCTCAGCGAACTGCGGCCCTTCTATGAGAAGCATGGGTTCCTTCCAGCCCCGCTTCCTCCCCACGAGCCCGAGCGTCTCAAGGCGCTGTACAGCTTCAACATTCTGTACACGAGCGACGATCTCAACTTTGATCGCATTGTCCACATGATCAAGCTTGTTTTCAACTCTCGTGTGGCGTTCCTGTCCCTCTTGGACGGCGAGGCAAACTGGTACAAGTCCTACTCGGGTTTAGGATACTCGGCAAGTCAGATGCGACGTTCAATTGGGTTCTGCGCCCACGTCGTGTTGACCAACAGCGATGAACCATTCGTTGTTCTGGATACTCAAAAAGACTGGCGTTTCAAGAACAATCCTATCGTCACCTCTTCGCCAAATCTCCGGTTTTACGCCGCTGCCCCTCTGCGCACCTCAGACGGCCACAATGTTGGCACCCTCGCCCTGGTGGACAATCATCCTAGGACGCACTTTTCCCCCCGTTCTCGCCACATCTTGAAGGAATTTGCGGCAATTGTCATGCGGGAGCTTGAGCTGTGGCGCGACCGTCTCCAACTCAGGATGCGGGATCGTATCCAAAGAGCAACCGAGGAGTTTACGCGCGAGTGTCTCGAGACCAAGGATAACGATCTCGCAAAGCCACCTGACATCGAGTTCCACCTGTCACACGTCTATAAACGGGCAGCGGAATTGGTCCAGACAACACTCGACCTTGACGAATGTACAATCCTCGACATTAGCCAGTTCCAGAGGGTGGAGGTACGCCGACCAGATGGGTCGGCCAGTGTCATCTTCAAGGCCAATCCGTACGCCACCGGGCACTCGGTTAACGATGAAATCGACTGTGGGTTTGGAACAGTTTCAGCATTCCCCATCCTCGCGTCGACTTGCCCCGACAAGGTCAAGACATACCCGCTACAGCCCTGGGAGCATGGAATGGTATCCAAGTTTCTCACCGAGCACCGCGACGGCCGCATCTTTAACCTCGCTCCACCGTGGCTTCGCTCCGTGTACCCATCGTCGCTTAAATACGCCATGGCTGTTCCCATCATGGACATAGATCAGCACCCGTTCGCGCTGATTTGCGCCCATACCCACGACAAGGGCAAGCAGTTCCTCGAAGGTAGTGAGCTCCAGTTCCTCCGAAGCATGGGTGCCATTATTCTTTCGGCAGTGCTCCGTCACAGGACGCTATTGGCGGACCGTTCCAAGAACGTCCTTATTTCGTCCGTTAGCCATGAACTGCGTACGCCACTCCACGGCATGCTGGCGTCCGGAGAGCTCCTCTCCGACACCCCGTTGGACGACAACCAGGAGGCCTTCCTCGCCACGCTACGCACTTGCGGTCTCCAGCTCATTGAGACTGTCAATCATGTGCTCGACTTTGCCAAACTCAGCATTGACGGGAAGGACCGAACAAGAAGCCAGCTCAAGTTCCAACGAGTCAACCTGGCCGAGCTTATTCATTCGACGATGGAGGGATGCTGGCTTGGTCAGCGTGCCCGATCGATGCAGATGGACGGCGAGAACGACATTGGCAGTTACTACTCGCCCGAACCGAAGGGATTGATTCCGTCTGAACAGCGACTCGACATGCACCATCATCTCGCCAACGTCGAGTCAGTGCTTGATGTTGGTTTCCGCGAAAAGGGATGGAACGTACTGTGTGAGACTGGTGGCTTACGACGCATCATCATGAACCTCTACAACAATTCCCTCAAGTTTACGAAGGAAGGATATGTGCAGATCATGCTGCGTGAACTGCGACACTCCCCTGGCCAGAAGCGCATCCCCGTGGAACTGCGTGTTATCGACACGGGCAAGGGAATTGGTAGAGAGTTCTTGAAGAACCAACTTTTCCAGCCCTTCGCTCAAGAAAACCCCCTCCTTCCCGGGACTGGCCTTGGATTGGCGATTGTCGGCAGTATTGTCACGTCCGACAGCATTGGCGGCTCCCTCAACGTCTACTCAGCCGAGAACGTGGGGACCGAAATTCGCATCCAGTTCGAGGTCGAAACCTGTGACGAGGACGAGCAGGGCGACCCTGTGTGCTCTATCGACACGACTCTTGGTCACGGCTACACCATCGCTTTCCTCAACTATTCCCGGGATCACCGCGGTCTTCAGCTACAGCAGGAGGTCATGCGGAGTTACGGCAAGTGGGTGGGCTTCAGCTTCTCTAGCAGCGTCGACGACGCAGATATCGTCATTGTCAACGAGACGGATATTTCTCCCGAAATGGCCAAGAAATGTCGAGGCAAGGCGATGCTTCTCGTCATCTCCTTCAAGATCCACGACAAGGTGACTCTGGAGGCCATGTCCAGAACCGAGTCGTACACGGGTATCCTCTACAAGCCGATGGGTATCGAGCAGTTCTCGCGTGCTCTACAGGCTGCGGTTCGCTGGAGCAGGGATCCTACGAACCCCGAGTTGCTGGGCGCACTGTCTCAACTCAACAAAGCCGCGGAACGTCGCAAGCACATCGAAGCGTCCCCCAACGCTCACCATGATTCGAATAAGATGATGCAGATTCTCGGACACCGACCCCGGATCCTATTGACTGAGGTGTCGCCATCCCCCGCAGCGTCTCCAGACCCAGGCCACAAGCAGAGGCGGCCAACCTTGGACATCAGCAACACTCACCAACCCGAGTGCTCCACCATCACACCCGGCCCTCTGACGACATCCCCAGTCCAGATTACGCGCAGACAGTCTCTCCAACCTCTTCGGCCAATTGCGACCCGTACATCCAGCGCGCCCTCCACTACTAGCTCTCTCTCTCATTCTGGCGAGGCCACCCCCACAACGCCAACGACACCCCTCACGAATTTGTCTCCGCTGATTGACCGCCCACCGTCACGGCCCAGCCCCTCCCCCGGCCTAGCGGGGTTCTCAACTGTCATGATTGGTGAAGGGGGGGTCATGCTCGCCTCGTGCCAACGCCAATCCGAATACATGGCTCTGCGTCAGACGAGACCGCCGCGAGTCATGGTAGTAGAGGACAACCCGATCAATCGTCGTGTTCTCACAGCGCTGCTGAAGAAGAGGAATTTTGAGTACACCGAGGCGGTGGATGGTTGCGCTGGTGTAGAGTTGTTCAAAAACTCGCCACCACACTACTGGGAGTGAGTATACGATTGACAGTGGTTGCAATGCTGACAGTCCAGTGCGATTCTCATGGACATTACGATGCCAATTATGAACGGCCTGGAGGCGACAAGTGCCATTCGGCACATTGAAATCCTCCGTCGCGGTGTCGCAGCTTCGCCTACCTCTTCACCCACCTCCCCTTCTTCGCCACATCTTCCAAGAGGGTCCCTTTCGCTCGGTACACCATTTGAGCCGCTGCCCCCCGAGCCTCTGACTCCGAATCATCACACCAAGATCTTCGCGCTGACAGGGTTGGCGACTGCGGAAGATAAACGCAAAGCGTTTGCGAGTGGAGTAGATGGATAGTGAGTGTGATGAAGCACGCGCAGCTGCAGTTTTCTAACGCCAAATCAGCCTCGTCAAACCTGTATCTTTAGGAACGCTGGATCTACTATTTAAGAGTGAGTCATGGCACATTTGCCCAAAATCTGACAGACAGAAATCGGGTTCTAGTTGCCGATATTATTGTTTTAATCTTCAATCTCACATCTCTCGTTTCCGGTTTCCTGGTCACTTTAACATTGTACAACAGGATGAATATGGTGAATCCTCTATGTACTTCAAGTGAGCGAGCAGTCCCACGGTGAGCCGGACGTCAGGACTGCGGACGGAGTTCCCCTGTGAGCTACACAGGCCACAAACACCGAAGGTCGTATAGGCGAGGGTTCCAACCGACTACGAGTCCCGCCATGGGAACTTTCAGGAGAGGTTGACGAAGTCGCAGTCGAAGTAGTTGGAAGAATGTGATGCCATCATGATGGATTGGATAACAACGGGAGTTATTCCTCAGAGGCAGATGTCTAGCTGTTCGCACCATCTCACTGCGTGCCGGCCCAGTGCGAGTTATGAGGGAGTCGTGGCAGCAGTGGCAGATCTGACTCAACGCTTAGCCACCACCCCTATAGCATGCCCAGTAACAACAGTTTCAGTGTCCGAATGTGTCGAGCAGCATTCCCAATCAGATACGTCCTCAATCTCACACAAAAGCATCATTCAGGTATGTACATGCTAAGTACAAACCTGCGACTCGCCCAAGTTACGACTCTCTCCTGCCCAGAGCCTGGGAGTCGTCAGCAGCTACACAGACCCTTATTCATGCCGTCTGCACGGCCCCAGCTTCCTATAACGCCCTAATTAACTTCAATGACTACAACTTTCGCCTCCATAGGTGTGATTTGTACCCGTGAACTACCTCCAGGGCGTTCTCTTTCCCCACTTCTCCGCATCGCTTCTCAGTAAACACTGGGGAGCACGTTACTTAGGCCTGGTAACGGAACTTCTCGCTACCCTCGATGACACACTCGCCGCGGTCCGCCTTGCGGTTCTTCATGTGCATCCAGAACTTGAGGCCCACGGCGAAAATGACCATGAGTGCGTGGGTGGCAAGGGTGAGGTAGATACCAGTGGGGTACTTGGGAGCCTCCTCGTTCTTGAAAGCAACGGACGCGATGATTCCTCCCAAGCCGCCCATAGCAATGACGAGGGCTGAGGTAAAGCCACGCTTGGACTGCGAGCGAATGGAGGTCTGAGACCAGGAGACGATGAGGGGAACGTTGGAGTTGGCGGAACCAACAGCGAGGAAGATACCGAAGTAGCGGACACCCAGGTTGTGGACCTGGGTGTAGAGACAGGTGCCGATAATGACCAGAACAGCATTAATTGAGATGGCAGCAGCACGCTGGTGGTACTTGTCGGCGAGAATAGCGGTAGAAATAGCGGGGATAGGAGCATAGAGGTAAGGAGGGCAGTAAAGGAGCTGAGCCTTGAGGTTATTGAAACCCATGCCGGCAAGAATGCGGGGCAAGAAAAAGGCGAGCGAATAGGTGGCGAGGGTCGTGGTGAAGAAGAAGTCTAATGGTCTGTCAGTAGCTGACATGATGACTGCTACTCGAGACTTACAGCCAAAGAGCCAGATCTTGGGAGTGATGAGGTAGGTGCCGACCTTGGCCAGGGTCATGGGGTCGTACTCTGAGTCTCCGCGGTCGCGCTCAATACGAGTGACGACCACATGGCGCTCCTCAGGAGTGAGGAAGGTGGCCTTGTCGGGGAAATCGACAATAAAGATGATCGCCACCGAACCAATGGCAACGGTCAGAAGGCCAGTCACAATGAAGATCCAACGCCTGAGGACAGTCAGCTTTCTAACTAACGCAAGCTAACCCACCAGCCAGAGTAGCCGGCCTTGCCCTGGAGCTGAGAGAGACCGTAGGCGAGAGTAGCGGACAGACCGCCAACGCAGATTGAAAGGAGATAGAAGATGGCAGTGCGAAGTGCCATTGAACGGCGAGGGTACCAGCACGCAATAAGGCTGAGGGTTAGTGTGACCCTCCACGGTGGACCTATTGCGGTGGTCTGTGATCAGCACTCACAAAGCGGCACCGGGGAAGAGGGTGGCCTCGAAAACTCCGAGAAGGGCACGGAGACCGATAAGGGCGGGGCTGGTCTTGACGAAGCCCATGCACATCACTGCCGAATCAGCCAGTGACTCCAAGGGCAAATCGTGGAACTCACTGACGATACCCCAAATAATGCACGAAATGCCGAGCCACCAGCGGGCGCCGAACTTGCGAAGACCGAGCTGAGACTGTAGTGTCAGCGGTTGATGCTTGGTGGTCTTATCGTGAGCGGTCAACGCCGCCACTCGTGGCTCGGTTTCCCTTGATCCGACATTGCCGCGGCACTCCGCTCCACACGAGACCGTCATCTCCGTTGGCCGGCGTTCGGCATGTACTGGTCACAAGACCAGCCGCACCCGTGCTTGCCCACATGTTTCTTCACTGATTCAGAACCCCCCCCCTTCCCCCTCACTCTCAATCCATGCACTCTGAGGAGCGTTCTACTCACAGGAACTTCAAGGATAATCTGTAGTTGCGTCAGCTCAAAATGCTTTGTTTCCTCGGCAGTGTTGTGGTCGCATCGGACACTACAAAGCTGAGTGACAGCTTGGTGGAGCACAAATAGGTACTTACGTAGGGCACAAAGAACATGAGGGTGGCCAGGGAGTATCCATTGCCCTTGCCCCACCCGAGGTCCCTGTCCATCTGAGACTGGTTGGCCTGACGGGCCTGCGAGAGGTTGGTCCTGTCGATGAGGGAGATGCAGTAGAGCGCCGAAAGGACAGGGATGAGGCGGAAGTCGACCTTGCGGAGGGTACGCTTGACAAGCTCGGGGTCGAAGCCGTGGTCAATGTCGCGGTTCACGTCGGTCTCGGTGCCGTGCGAGCGGTCCTCGACATCCGAGCCGGTCTTGGAACCGGCGGTGGGGATGTCGTGTGCCTTCTCAATGTGAGAGGGATCCCTCTTCTCTTCGTATGCCATGGTAAGAACTCGTCAAGGTTGTGGTGTGTCTTTGTGTTTCGGTAGGATTGTCTTGCAAGGAGAAGACTAGCAAGTTGAACAGCCGTTGCTTATATATATTCCCACTATTCGGCATTCATGCAACAAGGAACAACGTCCCAACACGGCAATAATGCACACAGCAGCCGTTGCCCGCAAGGACGAGCCGTGATTGACACTAGCCCCTAACCGGTACCGACGGTGTCGGTGGCGGCCCCGCTTTCCCCACACGCGGAGGTCCAGAGGTGCACGTCGGCCCCAGATGATCGCCTGTTGCGACGACATCAAGGAGGTGGGTGCACCATGGCACAACACAAACTCCAAGGGTTGGGTTGTATTTCCGTAACCGGTGTTCCAGATACGCTCTGCATGGACCTTGCCCACAAACAGCTCCCGTTGTTGACGATACCCACCCTGGCAACAACGGCGGTCCCCTGGGAAGTTGCGTCAATCGCTTATTCCCAGAGCTCAACAACCGTTGGACCGTGCTTTCGCCAAGGTAAGGGCTGGGGAATGTTCGGGCGACGCGGAAGCACCACGTTCCCTCCAGCACGGACCAGTCTCTCGGGGCTTGTAAGATGGCGCCAGGAACAGCGAACTAGCGTCGGGCAACTGGTGAGCAGACTGGTGGGGTTTAAATCCCGACTTTGGATGCAGTGTACTCGGCGGTGAGGTCCGCCCGGTTACTGGAGATGGTCTTTCGGTTGCCGTTCTTTCATAGTGCTGGTGAGCAACATTGGTCCAAGGTAGCATCCAGCCAGTTGGAGGAAGGAGCAGGGCTCTCTTTGTTGTTGGGACCTGCTGAAACGCCACTGTCACTCGCCCAGCTAAGACGGATCTGGTGCGGCAGCCAGCATCACAGGGAGCCCCTTAGCTTATTCGCTTCGACGAACTACACTCACTACCAACACCAGAGAGAGCCGCTGTCGAAATTGAAACAGATGACAGTGCCAAGAGGATCTTGGAACTCTCCCTCCGTAATTGACGGATTATCGGCCTGTTGTCACCAACTTACCTTGAGTTGGTCAACCAGAAGTCATCGACAATATGTTGGGGACATTTTCCAGTCTGCGCGGCAGGTCGTCCCTCGTTGCCGGATAACCGTGTCCCCTGTCGTATGTTTGTCGTCTGCTTGGTTGGTCTGCACATTGTCTGCTCTGCGGCACAGGCCGCTGAACGCACCGTACGTCAGCAAGAACAATGAACCAGTTGAGGTCAGAATGGTTATCCACAATCTCCACCGGCCCACCGCCAGATTTCACCCGCAATGGCGATGGAATGGAGTGGAGGTGTAGTAAACAACCACGGACACAGTATTCGGTCGAACAACATGGGGAGGATGAGACAAGCCTCGCAGTCGCCTGTAGGAACGTAGGTCCTACCTCTGCAGTGCTGCCGCCGTTCCCCTTAGAGGACGGTCCGTCAACCTCCGAAAGTGTTACGACTTCTCAACGCCAGCACCGGCGGCGATGAGCCGGTTGTCTCTCAATGGGATGCTGTGCCTGGCATGCGAATATGAGACAGTCCTTGTCGAGTCGTACAGTATCAGTCTTTCAGATTGTCGTGGTGTCAGGCTCGCTCAAAGAGCCACCGTCTGGCACCTCGGCGAGTTCGCAAGACGACGTAGTGGGCAGGCAGCTCAGTGGGCGAGGATAGAAGAAAAGCAACGGTGTACAAATCCAGTGAAGCCATGACAGCCCTGTCCGCTACCTGCGTTAGCGCTCAGAGTCGTTCAAAGATAATATCGCCCAACGTACCGAGATGAGATGAGCTGAAGAAGAGGGGACTTCTTGCGAGACAGCACTCAGCTACCCTCTCACTACATATGTATCGTCAAGGCAACAGGCAGCTTTGCTTGGCACTCGGGCTGAACAATCTCAACGGTCACCAAATCACCGTGTTCACCATGCGGATTTGGCCGTCTACAGGACAGCAGGGCGGCGCTGACCACAAACTGGAATGGTCAGCACTCCGCAGGGCAATCCTCAGGTGAAGATTCGGCCACATCCGTGCATCATTCGGGGGTTGACAGTGTGGTCCGCGAAATCTTCGGATTATCTGCGCCTTCCGTCCTGCCTTCCACCCGCAGTCGGCCCGTCAGCTCCTCAAGAGCTCCTCAAGCATACAAGAACTGGGTCATGGGAGAACCAAAGCCAGCAAGCTGTCACATGAATCAAACCCTGCGTCAGCAACCTCAACACATGTACAGTAGCCGATACATTCTTATCTACATTATCTTCATTGAAAAGCATAGCGGGAACTGCTGTCCCAAATCGTATCTCGTCGTCGTCACGGGTCCTCGTCGTTGTCGGGCCGATACATGACCGCAATGTGTGGCGCATTGTGCACTTCTTGATCCATCAACTAGTCGTCCTCACCGTCGGAGCCGGCAAAAATGTCGTTCTCCTTGAATGCACGACTGGAGTGTTAGACCGTTAGGGTGCCAATTACTCACGCTGCCGACTTGACGCGCCTGACCGACTTCTTCTCCTTACCGGTCTCCTCGGGACTGACCGCCTTCCTCTTGGTCTTGGTAGGAAGCTCATCAAAGCTGACGGAAGGCTTTGGGATGTTGGAAGGAGCAGACGCTCCCGCCGAGGCGGGCTTGTCCGCGGCGTCCTTGTTGCGGGCGGCTTCTTTGGCAGGGTCGTACTGCTCTTTAAGGTCCTAGGTGTAAGCACGCACGGTAACCTGACTCAACGAACCTTGATGGCGGCCGCGCCGCCGTCGATCACCTCGCTCGGGCGCCAGATTGTTGAGCGCAGTTTGGACGGGTGCTTGGAGTCGATGCCAAGACTGGTGTACAGGTCCGACTTGCAGGAGTTGGCCTCTATTCCGTGCTCCGTCAACAGAACGGTGAAGATCTGGAATGAGTATGCAGACAAGTGCAGTGGAGGCTCACTTTCTTGGCGGCGCCAAAGTCGTATACATCGTCAAAGTAGATGCAAATCAGGTGTGTGTGTCCGGGCTATGTTTTAGCAGAAATATCCTTCAGGTGGTTGCTCACGTCATTGTTACCGTCACTGGGCGCGACCTTTGCAGTCCTGACTCCGGCATCCTTGAGAGGTCCATGGGCAACTGAACGGGCGATCTGGCCCCAGATGCGGTCAACACTGTCAAGACGGGGAAAGAGCATCCTCGAGGTGTCAGTGGGCAAGGAAGGACAGAGGAAGGAAGCAGGGAGAAACAACGAGTGGAAAGAAGGGACAGAGGGCGAGAAGGGAAGGCAGGAGCCTCTTACCATTTGCCGTTCTTGTAGTTGTACTCAGTCGAAATCTCCTTGAAAGTCTCAACGGCAGCAGAAAGAGCCTAAGATTTAGTCACCGTCACCAGAGAGAGCAATTCTCACCTCATCGCGGACTGCCTTTTTGCCCTTGACTCCTTTCGAGGCACGCGCAGGAATCGATTTGTCCTTCTACCACCGGTTAGTTGACTGTTATCTTGAGAGCTAATCACCTCAATCCTGTCCAGCTCGGTCATGAGGTTTGCCACTGAGGTCAATTTTCTTCAACAAGTGAACGCACGCGCAACTTGGGCAGCACCAATCGCCTTGGTCTGGGCGTTCTCCTCAGCCGAGAGGGCGTCGGGGTCGCGACCTCCCGGCATGCCGACAAAGATCCACTGAATGTCAGAGTGACGTAGATTCTTGTAACGTACTGGTGTATCATTCTCAGAAACCATTGAGGGCTTGCGCTGGAGGGGGGAATTAACAAAGGCTCTAGGGGAAGCCACAATAATGCCCCACCCACCTTCTTGAGGAAGTCGTCAATGGATAGCTCGGAGCTCGGCGTCCAGTAATATTTCATGTCCATCGTGGCGAAGTGTTTCCTAGAATATACTGGAGAATAGTTGCCGCACGATGACGATGGTGATGAAGATGAGGATGATGGTAATGAGGAGGATGCAAAGGGAAGGACTGAAGCTGGATCCAGAGCCCGTGCGCCTGTGACAACAACAACCTACGGGTGAGGTGGACACGCCAAGTGGAGGTGCACATTTGATCCCGCTCCTTCCTTCCCGTCGCGCCACATGGCAATGATGCGTTTCGGCTCCGGCTTTGCTTCAACCTGACTCTTGAATCTCGGTCAGGTCTGGTCAAGCTTGCAACCTGCGCGGCTCGTTATTCTCGAATCTCCCATCACAGTACTCACATCTTTCCCCCCCGATAACCACTCCCCCCACCCACTTCAATCACCATGGGAAAGGGAGGTAAATCTTCCGCCTCCTCGGCGACGCGAAAGAAGCACGCCCGCAAGGCTGCTGGCGGCAAGGACGGAGAGGACGCTGCGCAGGCTCCTCCACCCCCAAGGGGCCAGCAGAGGGGCCAGAAGAAGCTCTCAAAGGCCCAGCGTAAGGCCTTGCCCAAAATCAAGCAGTACATCCCTCCGCCAAAGCCTCCCGCACCGCCTATTCCGGATCCTCTCGATGGCCTGGGTCTCGCTCGGACACTCCCCGCTGAGCTCGTCGTTGTTCTCCGTCGCCTGGGCAAGAAGGACGAGGTTACGCGCCGCAAGGGTCTCGACGAGCTGAGAGAACAGTACGTTGCCCCCTTGCTTGAGACGGGCGGCGGCGAGGACAAGGAGATTGAGCGTGACATCATTGCCGTCGCCATGGAATCTGCCATTCCTGTTTGGCTGCACAACCTCGCGTCCCTCCTCCAGTCGCCGTTTCATCGCACTCAGGCCCTCCAACTGCATACCGAGATCATGTCCGTCCCTGTTCTTCGTGGTGTGATCCTCGACTCTATCGCCATGTCCTATCTCCCCGGAACGCAGAGCCGCGACATCCTTGGTTCGTGGCTGGTTGCTGTGCTCGAGGACGGGCGCAGGGGCGCCGCTACCGCGTACAAGACTTGGGAGGGCGCTATCCTGTTTGGCCCCGTCCCTCCTGTCGAGGTCGAAGGTGATAAGTCGCACTTTACACACCAGATCGACATTGTCCCTCATCTGTCGGATCTTGCGGAGTACCTCTCCCTCTCCACGCTCGACCCCGCCACTCTCCACCGTGACATCCACCCTGCTCCCATCCAGAGCGCGTTCACACCCCAGAAGGCCAAGGAGCCGCCAGTCAAGGGTAAGGGCCAGAAGGGTGGCAGGCAGACCCCCCAGCCGACACCGACACCGCCGCCAGCAGAGGAGGACCCCGAGATTGCCGAGGAGCGTTGGGCCCGGTACCGCGTCGGCGGTCTCGTCGGCCTCGCGTGGCTTGTGCAGAAGCTGCCGGCATCCAACGTGCCGCTCTCCCAGGAACTCTCCGCGCTTCTCGCCAACCCCGTTCTCTGGAGTGCTCTCGGTACCATTTCGCACCTCCCAGACCTCTCGCCCATCGGTCAGCAGCCGCCCATCCGCCGCGCTGCCTACATCCTGCTCGCTACCTTTGTCGACGCCTACCCGTCCGAGGTCGAGAAGCCCGAGCTCCTCCAGCTTCTCGCTGCGACCGTGCTTGGCAACTGTTGGGCCGAGACTTCGGCAGTGGTCTGGGAGGCCGCTGGACCGGCTGTTGTCAAGTTCCTCACAAAATACCCCCAGTCCTGGGCGCTTGCTGCGGCTAGCGTTGACGAGGACGAGGATGAGGACGAGGATGAGGACGAAGAGGGTGACGACACAGAACCGCCGTCCCGTGCAAGCAGCGGTGCCGCTACTCCTTCTGGAGCTGCCACCCCCGGAGGACAGCCGGTGTCGTCCAAGGCCTTTGACGCCTTCCTCAACTTCATCTCCACCATCTGCCCGTCGGTACCCCACCTCACCTACGTCCTGCTTGTTGTGGTCATTTCCACGCTACCACCCTCCCTCCTGCCTCTCACCTCCCCCCTGTCGCTCCCGCTCCAGAACCTCTTCTCGCATCTCTGGTCGCCTGTGGACGCACGCCTGCTCTCTACGGTCACACTCGGTGCCCAACCGTCGGCCTTCCAGGCCTTCCTTCAGGCTGCGGTTGATACCATCGTGTTTCTCACAGAAAAGGCATCAACAGACAGCGCGGCTACGGAGACTGCCACTTGGCTGGTCAAGGAGCAGCTCGGTGTCCGTGTGTGGGCTGAGGGAGTCGGCCGATTTGGAGCCAAGGGTGGTCGTCGCGGTGCAGCGCCTGTGGAGACGGAGGCCGAGGTCGTCGCCAAGGCCGTTGGCCGCCTCTACGCCTTCTCTCCGGAGTTCACCTCGCTGCTGCTCGGCGAGATCGACCGCACAACTCTGTCGCTCTGCTTCTCGGATGACAAGCATTCTTTCCTTCCCCGTGCTCTCAAGGCCCTCACTGTCCTGCGATCGGGCAGCACCGCGATCGAGGCCGCTGTCGACGGAATATTGGTCAAGATTGCCGATACGTGCACCGAGCACATATTCCAGAACCTTTCTGACGGTGCCTCCGCTGTAGCGACTACTCAGGCCGAGGCGCTCCTCAGCATCCTCAAGGCCCGCCCCGACCTGTTCCCCGCCGAGCGTGTCGAGGTGCTTTCCCAGGGTCTTCAGGCACACATCCCCGAGGTGGTCGGCAATCTTGCTCCCCAGACCGCGGCATCGCTCTTCGATGCCGTCGCGGCTGTCGCATCTGAGACCGAGAAGACCTCCCTCCTAGCTGCCCTGTGGGCGTACGTCCACGGCAGCGCTGCGCTGTCTACCCGATTCGCGCTCGCTGCAGGCATGCTCGAGTCCAATTCCACCAGCCTCTTCGGTACTGGAAGCCTCGACACTATCGCTGTTGAGGCTTCGCGCACTGCCCTCGCTTCCGACGACGCTACCGCACTCGCCATAGTGTCCAAGGCTGCAGTGTCCAAGGAGTGGCTCTCAGACTCTGCTCGCACCAGCATCCTTACTTCGGTCTGCGATGTTGTGCACGACGCCGTCGATGGACTCCTCTCTCATTCGGTAGAGGCCACCACCCTCCCCATCTCCGCTCTAGCCATCATCGCCTCGTACGCACAGGACAACCTCCCTGCCCTTGTTGCGTCGGTGGAGCACATCGCGTCCGTGGTCGCCGTGCACCACCTGGTCGTCCTCCTCCCCCGCATCGAGCACGACTTTGCCGTCCCTGCCTCCGCGGCCCAGGTCTGGGCGACCGCTACTGGCCCTACGCTTTCGAATGAGTCGAAGGCCACGCTCTCTGCCGCCATCTCGCGTTCGCTCGCTGAGCTCCTTGGCCGCGTTTCCTGCCGTGTCGACCCTGGAATCCTTGTCGACGTTGCGCTTGCTACCGACCTCGGCGCGCCTCCGACTCCTGTCACCGTCGCTGACACTCTTCTCCCTGCTCAGGACGACCTCCTCGCGTTCCTCGCCCGTCATACCGCGCAGCAGCCCCACCCTTCGCTCCCCGTCATCGACCCGCTCGTGCCCTGCGTCGCGGATGTCGAGGAGATTGCCGTTCGTCCTTCGGACTTTGACACCGTTGGCCGGTCCCGTGCGGCTCGTTACGCGGAAGCGGCTCTTGCCCTCCTCCGTGCTGACAGGAGCCTGGTGGAGTCGCTGCCCTCTCTTCTCCACGTTGCGCTCGCCGCGATGGTTCTCGCCGACGACGGTTCCGCGATCCCCGGGGCCGCCCGTGGGTTGTACACCCCTGACACACCTGCTGTGCACCTCGAACAGGTTGTCCGTCTCGCCGAGGGAGCTCTCTCGTTCTCGCTTTCGATCGTCGACGAGGCGCCCCTCGCGTGGCACAAGGCCACTGTTGAGCAGCTCCGTGCTGGCCAGGCATCTCCCAATGCCGACTACCTCCAGCGTCTGCTGTCGGACATCCGTACCGACGTCGCCTCGCATGCCTCCGATGTTGCTCCCCGCGCGTTCCGCGAGGTCCTTTCGCGCCATATGCGCAAGTGCGGCGCCGGAGAGGCTGAAGCCGAGGTGTGGCTCAACTACGCCATGGCGATGAGCGAGAGGCAACCTGAGATTGCGCTTGCGGTCATTCTCGCGATCAAGCCCCTAATGCTCGACTCGAAGGCGTTTGCCACTGCGCAGAACCGCCTCGCGAACGGACTCACCGGTATATCTGTGCGGAACGCCAACGAGAAGGGTCTCTCTGCTCTCCGTCTCCTCATTGCGTCCGCGCCGCCTGCCGACTCAGCCTCACTTTTCATCCCCCAGCAGCGTGCAATTTTCGCCCTCCGCCACGTCGGTGGCTGGCTCACTTCCGAGGACGAGGCTGCCGATGACCTCGCTGACGAGATCGACGTGCGTGTTGCCGAGCTCTACACTGCACTCGCGCCTATCGTGCAGGACCTTGACGGTGCGCACTGGGACGCCATCTTCGACCTCATCAGCGGCGCTCTCGGTTCGACCTCGCTCGACGACCCCGCAAGCTACCCGCTCATGTTTGCCGGCCTCTCACTGCTCAAGGAGGTGCGCGACCTGTGCACAACCAACAAGGCGCTCCGCGCGCTCTGGGTGCAGAAGGATGAGCACCTCGGCCTGGTCGTCGCTCTCTTCCTGCAGGCGCGTGATGCAAACAGCATCCCCCTGCAAATGATCCACGCGATCATTCTGGACTTGCTGACCGACGCGAGCGAGACTGTTATGGCTGCTGCCGGTCTCGCGGAACTCTGTGCCCTCCTCCGCCTATCCTCCTCGGCGGCTATCCAGAGCACGGCCTACCGCCTTCTCTCGCAGGTCATCAAGGCGCGCACCACCGCGCTCGTTCTCGAGGTCGAGGCCGCAGTCGTCTCTGAGGCCGAGGACGGCCACGCGCACGAGGAGCGCGAGATCACCTTCCCCGCGGAGCTCGTTCAGATCCTCGAGGCGGGCCGCAGCGTCGATTGGCACGCCGACAATATGTCGGTCCAGTTCGTCGAGGCGCAGCTCCTCGCCTGGATGGCCGTCATGGACCACTTTGACGATGCTGTGAGTTGATGGACAAATGGTGTGAAACTAATCGCAGTCCCGGACGCTCCGCTGGGCATACCTTGACCAGCTTAACACATCTCGCCTTCTCGAGGAGGCACTCCTGCCGTTCCTGTTCGCGATGCTCGGCGTGTCCGAGGTCGGCGCGTGGAACTTTCCCGCCAGCCAGTACGCCGTGGATGAGTTTTACTGTGGCTGTGAGTTACTGTTCCGACACTGTAGTCTGACACACAGTGCTCGAGCCCGAGGACCTCCCCGACCTCCTCCCGCTCGGTTCGCACGTGCTGTACCGCGCGCTTGTCACGATCCCATCCGCGATGCGCACGTACTACGAGAGCCTCAAGGACCGTCAGCTGTCGCTTTCGCTCCTGGCGTTTGTGTCGCGCAACTACTCGCCCGTGCTCATTCAGCACGAGTTCAGCGCGCTGCGCGAGCCGAGCGCGATGGCGGCGCTCACAGAAGAAGGCCTGAACATCCGCATCGCGCAGGGCGGTGGCGCGACGATTGCGGGTGCGGGCTCTGCGGAGGCGATTGCGAGCTACGTCGTCGACGAGCAGCCGATGGAGATTGGCATCCGCCTGCCGGCCGAGTTCCCCCTCAAGGCTGTCGACGTCCGCGACCTGCGCCGCGTAGGCGTGCCGGAGAACAAGTGGCGCGGATGGCTCATGAGCGTGCAGCAGACTATCACGAGCAGGGTGAGTTGAGTGATGCGGCAGCCAGCTGTTGTTGCCCGCCGCACACAGCAGCTGGCCGCCCGCACGGTTGACAAAAAGCACAAGCTGACAGTCCCAGAACGGCCTGATCCTCGAGGCGCTCACCGTGTTCAAGAAGAACGTTGCGCTCCACTTTGAGGGCGTCGTCGAGTGCGCCATCTGCTACTCGATCATCAGCGTCACGGACCGCACGCTCCCAACCAAGCCGTGCCGCACGTGCAAGAACCGCTTCCACGCCAGCTGTCTCTTCAAGTGGTTCAACTCGAGCCACTCGAGCAGCTGTCCCCTGTGCAGGAGCTTGTTCTAAGGGATGTTGCTGCGAGCGAGGGCGCGAGTGGGGAGAGGAAGATGACGAGGAGATGAGAGAGAAAGCTGCGGGAGGAAGCGAAGACGATAGACACCCATCGGCCCGTTACTTTCATATGGAATCATTGCATGGATGATGATGCGATACAGCCTGCCCGTATCGGACCACGACCAGACGTCTCTATATTACCAGCCCGCCGCTCGTGCGCGTCGACCACGTTCTTAGGTGATCGACAGCAGAGACGGCGCGCACCCTACTAGTACTACTAAGCATGCTACTCGTCTGCTCAGCTCATACACCTCGGCCGCCTGTCTACCTGCGTGCGAGCCGTTCTCATTCTCTTCTCTCGCCTCTCTTCCTCACTCTCGCTCTCGCTCTCACTAGCGCGAGTCGGCAGGCAATCCCCGGCCCGGCCCGGCCCCGCTCGGCCCTTGTGGCCCTTCTGGCGCCTCCGCAAACTCCGGCCGACGGCTTTGTGCCGTGCGCGCCAACAGTTGCCGCTCGCCATTCTACTGTAACTGGGTCACAAGCACTGCTCGGGAGCAGTCTAGGACCCGGGGTCGTCTGGAGCGACAATTCACTCGTCGCGACGCTTGGCGCCGCGAGCCTTCTTCCGTGCTGCGGTGTCGTCGTCGTCGGCGCTGCGCTTCATGTCGCCGTCGTCGTCACCTGCGGGCTGGTTTTGCCTCAGACGCGCCTGGGTGATCTGGTGCTGCGGGATTAGCTGCTGGCTAGCAAGTGGGAAACAGCTATCAGGACAGGATACTTACCTCGCGGTACTTGGCGAGGTAGACCTTGAGGACACCCTCGTAGTTGTCGAAGCCGAGGGCGCGCATCGAGGTGAGGATGTCCTCGCCGTTGATGGTCTTGCGCTTCTCGTTAAGGCACTTCTCGGCGGCCTCGGATGTCTGGATTTCACAAGAAAAGGGGGAAAATGAGAGCAATAGTCGTGGCCAAGGAGGGCGGGAGTCGGCGTCAGTAAATGTGAACACAACACAGAGTGCCGTCAGTAGCACTGGGGACGGATGTAGCTTGTGTGTCTCACACATTGCGACATGACCTTCCTTCCGAGGAGGATCGGCCATTTTCCAGTCAATCGCCCCCTTGACTCTTCCTCCGGCAGGCGGGACAACGACACTCACGATGAAGCTGATAAACTCGGAAACACACTCCTGCACGCACTCCTTGGCCTCCTTCGAGACCTTTGCGGTAGTGGGGAGTGAGTTCTTCATAATACGCGAGACGTTGGCGATCTGCCACTGTCAGCTACTGGTGTCCAATGCGCAGTTGAGCATCCGCCCCTTGGGCTTGCTACGTGAACACTCCAAAACTGGTACTCACAGGCAGCCACCTGTCCTGCTCCCTGTACTCGTCGACCTGGGCGTCGGTGAAGGCGGCGTTGGTGCCCGCGACGGGGGCGCTAAAGCCGGCACCTCCCTGCGGCGCGAGATTCGGAAGCTCAGACATTGGGAAAACTAGGGGCTACAAGGAGGAGAGTGGCGGGAGCGGCGAGCTGTCGGCCGGTAGGGAGGATGAAGGCGAGGAAGATAGACTGCCCGGGGTGAGGCAGAGCCGGACTACGGGTCCGAGGTTGCTAGAGTTGGCGGTTGGGCGGAGGAGCAGACGACGACGGCGGATAGGTGGTCCTTCGGTTGTCTGGAAAGATGAAAGCTGTGGGGTGGAAGTGCGGAGGAGGCCGAGTATCAGAGGAGAGTGGAGAGCGCGGGTGGAGGGCGATGATAGTTGCAAGAAGGAAACGAGGTTGTGGCGCGCGCCGAAAGTTGAAAGTGGAGGTGGGAGCGGCCTGCGCGCGACAGAGAGAAAGGAGGGAGGAGGGGTGGGGGCTGGGTCCGGAGACGATGTGGGGATCGAAAGAGGCGATGGATGATGAGGAAAGGGTGTTCACAAGAAAGAGAAAGATGGCGGTGGGGATGGTGATGGATGGTGGGGAGGAAGGCACTTTTTTTTTTTTTTTTCTGAAACGGCAGTGAGCAAGAGGTGAACTATGGCGATCTCAACAACATGTCCCCTCCGCCTGCCTGCCTGGCTGGCTGCGGTTGCCGCCACCACCATAGAGTACTCAGTACTAACTTGGGGTGGTGGTGAGATTGACGGCCGACGGAATCAAAAGAGTTCCAACTAGTGCGGGAATAAACGGGGGATTAACACTGGGCGGAGACCTCGTACATCTCCGTGTCACCGTTTAGCTGAGTGGCAACGACCTGGCATGCAGTCACCCACCCTGGCTGGTCCTAGCCCTGGCCATTGTCGCTCGTCGTCATCATCGTCCTCATCTCACTCTCTCACTGCTTCCATCGGCTTTGTCCACATACTCCCTGACACGTCAACAATTTCCCGTGTCGCCTCTCTCCTGTGCATCTAATATAATAATATAGATTTGTCCATCATCCCAACGTCCTCACACTCATTCACTCTGCACAACTGCATCCCGTGCACGCGACATCCGAGACACCGACACCGACCTCGTCTCTAGCTCTCGGTCTCGCCGTGGACACTGCAACACGAAACACAGCCAACCTGGTCCTCCCCGAGTCACTGTTGATTCCTCTTCTCTTTTCTTCTCGTCTCTTGCTTTGCACTGTCCATCTCCTTCTCCTCCAGCACCTCCTTCACTACCTCCTTCCTCCTCCGCCATGTCCTCGTCCTCCTCGACCCGCAAGCCGGTCAACATGCGCAACTGGGCCGTGAAGCGCATCATGCAGGAGGCTGCAGAACTCGCTGACCCCGATACGGACGACTTTGTCGCAGCGCCTTTAGAAGTGAGCCACTTGAACAGCCATGCGCGAGCGGCAGACACTGACCTCCAGTCGGATATCTTTGAATGGCACTGTACTGTCCGTGGCGTGCAGGGTACAGACTACGAGGGCGGTGAGTCTCACTCGTCACATTCGCGCGTGATTGTTGTGAATAGGCTAACATTCAGGCCTGTACCACCTCCGTATCCTGCTGCCATCAAGCTACCCCATGTCCGCGCCTGACATTATCCTCCTGACGCCAAACGGGCGCTTTGAGCTGAACAAGAAGATCTGTATCGATGGCCTGACATCTTTCCATGCCGGCAGTTGGCAGCCCGCCTGGGGCGTCCGTACGGCCATTACAGGATTGCGCAGCTTCTGGACGCAGGACGGAGAGGCCCTCAGCGCTATTGGCGCACTCGACTTTCCAAAGGAGGAGCGCCGCCGGCTCGCCAAGATCTCCCGCGAGTGGACGTGCCCGACGTGCCAGGAGAGTAACATCACCCTCCTCCCAGATTCAATAAAGGACATGACGAAAGAAAAGTCCAAGGAGAAGGAGAAGGTGGTCGCGAATGGACAGGAGGGCAAAAAAGAGGAAACCGGCGAGAACCACGCAAATGGTGTCAACGGCGAAACGACACCGACGGTGCAACCTTCAACACTGCCGTCGCTTGAGATCCCCGCATTGATCGCGCTTCCCCTCTCAACTCAGTCCTCAGCGCAGGCATCGGCACAAGTATCGGTACAGCCCTCTGCGCAGCCCACACCACTACCATCTACCCCTGCCTCCGCTTCTCCCTCCGCCCCCACCTCGGCCCTCCCCTCTGCGCAACCCTCCGCGCAGCCCTCGCCCGCCCCGGCATCCACCCCTGCGTTCCCCCCGCCACCAGCGCCTGGCGCGCGTCCGATTCCCCCGACGTCTGCCGCTGCCGTCGCGGCCGCGATCGTGCCCGGTCCCACGCCTGCCCCGGTCCCCGCAGCCGTCCCTCCTGTCCCGGCAGTGACGGGTGCAGCCCGCGCAGTGCCCGGCCCGACGCCTGCGCCCGTTGTCGCCCCTCCGCCAGTGACCGCCCCTAACCCTCCTCTTGCCCCCGCCGCGGCAGCAGCAGCTGCAGTGACACCGGCGCGCACGCCCGTTCCCGAACCGACGCGCACCATCCCGCCTACCCCCGCCCCTCCAGCGCTGCGCAGGGACAATCGCGGCCCCGGTGCCACGCGCCACACGCCGCTCTGGCTCGATCTCCTCATTGGCGCCCTCTTCGTCCTCCTCATCGCGATCCTCACGCGCCGCTAACTCCAGCGGCGGAAGGGCGCGGCTTGTATTCTGGTTGTTTAGTAGACGGCGTTGTTACCCGTATGCCACTCTGTGCTGTATTGCCGCGCCTAACTTGGGGGGGCAAGAGGGGACTACTCACGACTTTCATGGCCGCGAATGTCTGTCAGTCACCCACTGCATCCGACAACCCAGCCGCGAGAGGACTGACCGCCGAGTGGCGAGTTCAGACCCGTTCTGCAGATCCTCCCTTTGGCCCGCCCGTCGTTCCCGCGGGCCCCCTTCCTCTTCCACCCGTCCTCCCACAGACGTCCCAGCTCAGCTCGGGTAGAAAAACAAAAGATAAACCTCTTATACAGGTGGAGGAGCGCTTCCTGTCGGGGAATCGAACCCCGATCTCCCGCGGTCGTCAAGTGGATCGAGTGACAAGCGAGCATACTGACCGTTATACGAACAAGAACGCGATATCTTGTTCGTCAGGGCGGCGAGCGCGGGCAGTCTGATGGCGCGCAGAGAGCTTGTGCTGTGTACGGGGAGAACACTGCCGATATGGGGCTCGTTTAAGAGCGGAGAAAGGGCTAGAGGCCGCGGTGCGTTGATTGTTGGGGCTCTTGGGCAAGTGGCCGATCTGTGGCATTTCCTGCCGCACAGAGCGGGCGCGCGGACGTGAGGATATCTACCAACTGTGCAGTACCATGTCCTGGCAGCCTCCGTATGCAGATTCCATTTCCCGCTCGCAAGCAGCAGCTTCCAGTCTGGTGGCGACCGAGGCCCCGCTTCCACTTCTCTAGCCTTCCCCTGCACAGCAACTGCAGCTGCGAGCCTCAATTCCGATTCCTGATAACACGTGCATGATCGTCGTCACTCTACCTGAACAAATCTCACAACAAAACTCGACACGCGTCTCTTTGACGGGAGAGGGAGAAGAAGAGAACCAAACCACAACCGACCGACCGACAATCCCTCCTTAGATGGAGAAGAAGGGCTGGTCGTTCGGCTTCTGTTGTGCCTGGCCGCCGGTCTGGCCGAAGGGGTTGTTGGCGCCAAAGCCCGTCTGCTGCACGTGGATGCGGTTGCTCTGGTGGAATGCTGCGCCGGTCGGGACACCTGTTCATGTTAGCACAGTGAGACACGAGAGCATGAGAGCGTAACGGTGACATGGGCGATTGGTGTGCACAGCTTTGGACGCAATCCGCAGCACGTCGCGCTCATAGAGTGGCGGAGTGTGGCAACGGCCGCGGAATTTTCAGCCGCAGTCGCGAGGAGCGATGCAGAGACCGCTTTTCCTGGCACCTGCTGCGCTCGCACGCATGCGTGTACATGTAGACTCACGGAGGTTGCCCTGGTTGCCAAAGGTGTCGAGGCCGTCCTCGCGGCCACGCGCCATGAGGCTGGCGAGGTGCGCGTGCTCGCCGTCATCCCTCTTGGGCTGCGGGGCCTGCCATGCCGGCTTTGGTGCTGCTGCTGGGGTGGGCGAGATGGGTGGCGAGAGGGATGGCTGGGGCTGCTGGGGCTGCTGCTGGAACGAGGGCATGGGCGACTGGGTGGCGGCCGGCTGGGGGTCAAACAGGGAGGTCTGGGGCTGCTGCGGGGCGAACGGGTTGTTGGAGCCGTAACCTGTCGGCTGCGCGAACAGACTCTGCTGCTGCTGCGCCATGAGCTGCTGTTGCTGGAGCATCTGCTGCTGCTGTTGCTGCTGCTGCTGGAGAAGCATCTGCTGGCGCATGTACTCCTCCTCCTGCTGCTGCTGTTGCTGCTGTGCGAGCATTTGCGCATAGAAGGGCTGGATGTTAGAGTGAGGCAACTTTTGAGAGACTCACGTTGTACGAGGTGAACTGCGGCTGGAGAGGTTGCGTGTTCGAGAGGTCGACAAGCGGGAAGCCAGTGTTCATCTGCTGCTGCTGGGCGTACTGGTTGTTGGACTGGAGCTGGAAGCTGTCATCCATGAGGGCGCGCTGGTTGGCCTCCTCCTGCTCCCTCTTGCGCCTGGCCTCCTCGTCCTCGCTCATGCGTAGCGCCTTGGCTAGCTCGTCCTCCTCCTTCTGCGCCTGCGAGCGGCGGCGGCTCTCGTCCGCATTCGTGTCCATACTCGCCTGGAGCGCGCGCTGGAGCTCCTCATCCTCGTCGCCGCGACGGTTGCGCCTGTTGCTGTTGTTGTTGCTGCCTCCGGGGGAGCGCGAGCCGTAGTCGTCCTCGCCGCGCAGACCTGACTCGGCAATGTTTCCGAGCATGCGGTCGCGCATGGCACCACGCTGGCGACGCTCGGCGCGCAGACGCTCCTCGTCCTGCAGCAGGTTGGTAATATCCTTGGCCTTTTGGCGGACATTGTGGCCGACATCCTTGCCCTGGTCGTCGACGTAGACAAACTCCTTGAGCGTCTTGACAATGTACAGGTTGTCTTTGAAGTAGATGACGACATTTTCGCTTCCGGCGTGCAGAGTATAGTCGAGGAGAGTGAGCGCCTGTGGGTTAGAACGAATGGCATGACTCGATGCGACATGGGGCACGCAGCGCCCACTACGGGTCTGGGCGTCGAGGGTTGCAGTGACCAGCGGATGGCTTACTGCGAGCCTTTCACCGAAAGGCTGGCGTGAAGCATTCTCCACACCGTAACGGATCACCACTCCCACAAGAAGCAATCCGAGGCAGACACGCACCTTGAACACATGGCGCCAGTTCTTGCCCTTGTCGTTGAGACGCTTGTCGAGCATCTCCATGATCTCCACAAAGTCGCCCCTGGTGGTGTCAGATGACAGTCATTGTGCGCACAACGTACTGGTTATATGTGAGCTGCGCGATTTCGTTCATCTGAGTGCCCGAGGGACCCCAGGGGTCGTTGGAGGTGGCATCGCGGACCTTTGTCTAGAAGAAAGAGTTAGGAGTGTTCGTTGGGCGCTCACACGACCGCGTAGGTCAATGTGCCGTCCGCGGCCACCCACCTGCGTGTCGCTGTAGCCCTTTGTGTAGTTCTTGGCTACGCGGAGGGCTGTCGTCGTGTCAGTGGGACATGGGCAAGAGTGGTGCTTTGCAAGAATGCAAGCATGGAGATGAACGTACCGCCGCGAGTCCAACCCTGTCAAGATGATCCGGCGTGACTCGGCCTCTTCTAAGATGGTTCGCCGCGACTCGGCATCGTCCGGCTACGCCTCCTCGAGTCACAGTAACGAGTGGATCACCACACCTGTCTC
>PQXP01000480.1:0-18812 GCA_002973495.1 Apiotrichum akiyoshidainum
CCCCCATCACATCACACCCACCGTCCTGTCCTTTGGTTTCGACATTTCCCTCCTCTTCATCATCAACACGCGCGTCTCGGTCGTCGTGTTTGGCTCGCCGCACATCGGGCCTCACACCCACACCACCACCCATCATCCAGCTTCGTGCGCCCCCCCGCGCAAGAAGCTCAAGCTCTCACTCTCGCGGCTCCCTCCTTTGCACAACACATTCTCGCCCCGCTCCCACCGAAGCACGGCGAGCACGACCCCGCCTGCGCCCCCCCTCGTTGATCATTGTCCGGTGTCCGGGGCAGTGTGCTTACTCTCCACAGTGAACCATCGACTGTAGCCCACGAGCTCATCCCCGAACCCCTCTTCTCACTCCCACCCATCAACAACACACCCGACCTCACCAGGTCAATACCCTCGCCCACCTCCAACTAGACTCTCCCCCCGCCCACGCTCGGTGGATGGCCCTCACCCTCTCCCCGTACGCGACCGGTTTCCCGTCGGATTCGCTCAACGCGGTTCCCGTCCAGCGAACCGACAACATGTCGCGCTCAGTGTCCATCAACATGGACAACCTAGGCGCCCCAAACCCCCACGACGCACCAGAGCAGTATGTCGACGGCCTCGATATGGACATGGTCGCCTTTGGAGACCACATGGACATGAACTTTGGAGGTGCACCAGGCGACGAACACAAGGGTGCAATGGTTGGTGAGTACCGCGTCTGTTGCTCGGATGCCCCTGCTGACACATTCCTCCCTCCTTGCCACCCAAACAGACCACAACCTCCAACTTCAACACAAGCCCGAGCTCCACCAGCTTCAGCCCCCTGCCCCGCCAGCGCCTGGCGTCGACGACATGTTCCACAGCGAGACGGGCCTCGACGGTGGCAGTGACGACGAGGATGGTACGTGTTTTTTTTTTCAGTCTCGTGGTTTAAATCAACCACCGTGCGCCGGCGGTCCGTGTGCTGACCCTGTTTACAGACTCTCCCCACCCGCAGGCTGGCGCATCGCAGAAGCGTCGACGCGAGACCCAGGACGTGCCCGGCGGCTTTACATATGTCGACAAGGAAGGCGAGTCGGGTCGCCGCAAGATTAGGATCGAGTACATTACAGACAAGTCGCGCCGGCACATTACCTTTAGCAAACGCAAGGCTGGCATCATGAAGAAGGTGAGTTGCGACGGCACTCGCTGAACTGACACCCAGGCGTACGAGCTCTCGATTCTCACCGGCACGCAGGTGCTCCTGCTCGTCGTCTCCGAGACTGGTCTCGTGTACACCTTTACCACAACCAAGCTCCAGCCGCTCGTTACCAAGGCGGAGGGAAAGAATCTGATCCAGGTGCGTGCTGATGACTGATCTGCTGCTGACCTCACAGGCTTGTCTGAATGCGCCCGACGGAATGGGCCCCGATGGCCACCCCGTCAACACAACATCGGGCGCTCAGCGCATCCGCAGCGGGCCTCTATCGATCAGACCTCACAAGCTGACCGCCGAGGCGACAAAGGCAATGCTCTCCACTGCCGCTCAGGTCGCCGGTGCCACCCCCGACGAGGCCGAGGCGCACGCCGCTGCTCAGGCTCACGCCAACGCCCAGGCCAAGGCTGCCGCCGTGCTGGGCAATGGCTCGCCGTCCGCCGGCAGACCCAAGAAGCGTCTTCCCTCGAAGCGGATCCGCACCGCGTCGGCCCAGTCTCTTGGTGGCAGCAGTGATCACATGTCACTCGTAGCTCCCGAGCTCATCCCTCCTGTCCCGACGATCCCCGACATGCATCGTCAGCCCTCGCCTTCCACGCACCTGCTACCCCACGGACAGCCACCGACTCCAAACCCGTTACAGTCACCGCTCAGCGCAAACTACCACATTCCCCCCGAGTACGGTCACCCTCCGCACCCTCATGGCATGGCATCGCCGACCTACGGCTACCCGCCGACACCAACTGGCGGTCCTGCCGACTATGGGGTCCCGCAGCCGATGCCTGGCTATGGGTACCAACAGGGACCACCTCAGCACCCAAACTTCCTGGTACACCCCACAATGTACCAGAACCCCCACCAGCCGACCCCGACCGAGCCGCGCCGCATGTTGCCAGGCGACGCGTCCGCAGCCGGCGGCATGCGTATGGGCATGTAGGGAGGGGAGGAGACGCGAGGCCAGGAACCGCGGCCCAACGCTGCCCCCTCCGTGACACTTTCCTCCCCCTTATTCCTCGCTTGACGTGCCCCCTTCGACCAGTCTCTAATATCACCCGCATTTGTCGTCTGTCCTTTCCACCGGGCCCCCGAATACTTTCACGATAACCTTCTTTGTCTCCAATGCCCCACCTCCGCCTCATAATGATACCACCTTTTGCTCTTTCCAACGATTCGCTCATTCGTTGGTCCCCTTTCTATCTACCGCCAACGATTCCCTTCGTCCGCTGGCCTTTCGCCCATTTCCCGCCCGCTTTATTCTCCGTCCTGTCACGGACCTTGTCCCGTACACCCCTCTTGAGAGCTTTTTTCACCCCTCTTGAGTTTTTTTTTCTTCCTTTATCCCCTCGAAAGAAGCAGATTGACGAGCCTCTGTCACCCATGATCAAGGATCAAGATTTACACGAGTGCCTCGCCACACGGTGCAGCAATGTAGTGAATACCCTGATACCCACCATAGTAGTAGTAGTCCTCACCACGTCGTACAGGATGCAAACAATCAAGAGCACTTGCGGAGGGGGAGTAGCCGCGGAGATGCGAGTGGCAGTAGCCGCGGAGCTCGAGTCTGCAGCTCGTGCTAGTGACGCATCAGGGGTCACCACGGGACAGGACCTGGGGGAGTGGGAGTAAGAGGGCGGAGTACGGAGTGCGGAGTACGGAGTGTGGGGACAGCCGAATCGGAGAACCAAGGCAGGCACCCTAACGAGGACAGAGGAGGACCAGGGGCAAGCATGTCATACATGCGCCGTGCTGGCTGGCAGTGAGAGGGAGAAGGACAGGGGGATGCCTCCCGGTGCCGGCCGGCAGGTGCTGGCAGGGGAGCAGTGGAGTGCGGAGGCAGGTGCGGCGCCACATAACAGAGGAGGCACCGGACGGGCAGACGGACAACACAGCGCGCATGTCGGCAGAGCAACGAGGAGAGCACCGCGACGAGCTGGCGGGATAGCTGCGGCAGAAGTAGAAACGGGGAGGGGCGCGCCGCAAACTGGCGGGCAATCAAGTGGGCTTGCGAGCCGAGGCGGGGCGATAATGGCGCCGATCGCGCGCGGCTGTCGGCTATCTGTTGGTAAGTGTCGGCGCGTCGCGTCCGTGTTGGTCAAACCTCCTCCACTCCACTCCAATACTCGATCAATAATAACGACAAAAATAAACATAAATAAATACTAAATAAAAACGAGAGAGGACGACGTGCCGGTGCTCGCTGTCTTTCTCAGCGGTGGCGCAGACTGCACTGGCTGTGCACTGTCAGCTGCCAATGGCGTCTGTCGCCCCGCAGCGTGCGACGGTACTTTGCAACCTGGGCTGGGACAACGAGCAACAAGCGGACCCGGAATCCCGAGAACCTGTCCAAGCTGTCTGTGTGATGTGTATGTGTGAGCAGCTTCCTTCCCTTCCTCCTGTCCTCCTCGCCCCCGTTCACCCTCGCACACTCGCCAGCGCACAGCCTGGGTAACATCACAGAACCAAAGCGATCCCGCCGGGCCAGCTGGAAAGCCACCGCCATCTCGATATGCCATGTCCCGTGCCGGAGCGTGCCGGTGATTGAACTCATTCCCGCAACTCTGCAGCGCTTCTCAAGCACACCCCTCACTACTCTGCCTGGGAACGTGCAGGGGGCAGTGAAAGTGCCAGAACGATGTAACCGGGGATTCTTGCGCGCAGAGCACGCGCCGGTGTCCTGTCGGCCTCCCAGGCGCCCAGTGTCTTCCTGGCAGCCCGCTCATTGGTACTCTCGCGTGCAGGCAGTGCAGCATTCTGCTCCAGTTGTGTGGTGATGAGAGCATTGGAGCTGTGCGGTATAGACTCTTGAAGCGATTAGAGTCCAGGGGGCGCATCGCGGCACAAAGACACACCACAGCCACCACCGCAATGTGCGCGCCCAGTGCACCGCAGTGCGCGCCCAGTACAGTACACCGCCTATTCGCCGATCTCGGCGACATTGTCGTTTATCACACCACACCGGATGCAGAGCCAACAGGTCCAGCTCGCAGTGTGCAAGTAAGCAGCAGTGTCACATAGTCACCACCCAGCTGGGCACTCCTGTGCCCAGTATGTCTCCGCATTCTGCACTCGAGAGATGATACGCTCGGGGATGTTTAGACACGAGATCACCTTGATCTTGTGGCCCTCACTTGTTCACGTTGGACGGTGGGGGTGGAGAGGCCAACGACGACACGGAGAGAGCATCAGGCGTGCTCCGTGGGTACAGTCAAATCATGCAACTTGAGCAACGAGAGGGCCCACATTCTGGTATATAAGGAGACGAACAGACGTCGGTTCTCATCATCAACTCGACAACTTCAACAGCTCAACAACACACTTCAAGCCCTCAAGCCCTCGACACCTCAAGCCTCACTAGCTCCAACACCCAAATCAACCACCAACAACAATGCAGCTCGCCACAGTCCTTGGTCTCATGTTCGCCATCTCTGGCGCCGCCGCCTCATCCGCGCACGAAGCCCGCGAGGTCCCGCAGATGGGCTTCATGAACTGCCGCGACCACCACGTCCCCAACAACGACAAGTGCGCGGCGCTCGTGGAACGCCTCAAGGGGGACCCCAACCAGGTCAAGACCGGCTCGGGCCGCAGCATCTGCGAGGGCGGCCGCGGCGGGGGGCGCTGCTGCATCTCGTGGTCCCAGGACCTCGGCGCCGACGCCGCCACGTACGAAAACTTTGCCGCGGTTGTCGAGCAGTGGCAGCACCAGTGCTCGGCGTCCGCCCAGAGCTCGACGCTCGGCAACTGGGTCGGCGGCGCTACCTTCTGCGTCTCGGACCGCCCCAACGGCTGCCGCTAAGCGGCTGGCGGCTTCCTTCGGAACACGCACCGTACTTTGTGGGCATCTCGACAGAACAGTGTAGCAGTTTCCCCGTTCAAATGTAGCACCTATGCCCAATGTATCAGTTCCGCGCGGACAGCACTTGATGGTCATTGCAGCACCACCTACACTTGCTTTTCCACCAACCTAGCACGACTGTTCAGATACACTCCTGGTTCAGCCCTTCTCGTTCAACTGCCCCTTTTCGTTCAACTGGCGCAAGCAACGGTTTGGTGCAGCCGCCATGTCCGGTTCAGCCAGGCCATCGCAGTGTGTTTACGCATCAAGATCCAATGTCGGCACAGGGTCAGTATTCCAGAGTAGGGGACGTGTGGGCTGTGCTCTTCTCGCAGGGCTAGTTGAGATTCAATAGCTCTGGGTGGTGGTATCGCCAAGCAGCCCAGCCGTGCAGGATGCAACTGTTCTTGCTTATTTCCCACAAGTCCAAGATGCCCGCAAGCCCAAGACGGCTTTGGAAATGGTAACGGCTCATTGTTGCAACCAGACCATTTCGGCTCTTCTGCATTCCCACTTTAAAGTCGACCCGTGCAACTGTTGTCACGTCACTTGCCCTCTTCTGCGCTTGCCCTTGCCTTTTCCTTGTCTTCGTCAGCCTTGATCCGCTCGCTCGCGCGGATATATGCCGGGCGGGCGGTTATGCGTTGCACCCAAGCCTGCGTCTTCTCCCCAACCTTGAGGCCCGACCCGCCGGCCTTGAGGAGTGCTTGGAGGGGGAAGAGCATCATAAACTGGTGTCAGCGGGCGAGAGCCACGGCTCTACTCACATCGCCCTGCCCAATCTTGTCTCCTCCGGAAAAGTTGTCATGCGCGGCAAGGAACGCCTCGACCTCGTCGAGCATCGGCTGCGCACTGCCCACCGCGCGCTGCGAGATGAACCCCGTCGACGCATTGACGCCGCGGAGGTAGAATGGGACAAACGCGAGGATCCACGACTTGCCGAATCCCTTTGCTACCATGCGCGCAGTCAGCCCCGCCTGCAGGTGCAGCATGAGCGATCCCTCGGCAAAGTGCGACCAGAACACCGAGTCGTCGCTCGTGACCTCGAGTCCCTCGGGCGTCGGGTAGTGCTTGAGAAGGTAGTACACGATGAATCCCGACTCTGTCAGTGTGCGGTCTCCGATGGTGAGAGCCGGCGCCTTGCCGATCGCACTCGCTTGCTTGAGGGTGGTCGGGCCGCCGCCGGTGGGCGCGCGGAGGTACACCTGCGTGTCGTAGGAGAGGCCCAGTTCCTGTCTGTCAGCAAGCATCCATGCATCCAAGCATCATCTGTACACACAGCACGCAGCACGCACCTCCAATACCCAGAAGATGCGCTCAGAACGGGACCCGTTGAGGTGGTGAAGGGTGATCTTGTCTGTAGTCGCTGCCATGGTGGATGTGGGGGACGCAAAGGGTGTCTGGGTGGTGAAGCGTTTATAACCGGTTAACCGTTCACGTCAAAGGGGCGCGTCCACAACGGCCCGTGCGACATTGCACCCCACCACACTTTCAGTGCGTGATGGGTTCTATGCACATGTTCTTCATACACCCACAGCCCACACGGTCCTGTTACTCGTCGCCCTCGCCACCGATCAATCATGAGAGAGGCATTGAACAGAAAACAGCCGTGTTGGCCTTGTAGGCAGGTGGTACCAGACTAGCTAGCCACAAGAATGGAAGCTAATACGACCAAGGACGACCACCATCGGCTTGCTCATGCTCACCCTGCATCCACTTGCCATCCTCAGCCATCCACTGACCATCCATGCCGCTCGTCAAGTTCCAGCCGCTCTATCCGGTCAATGACGCCGTCATCGCAAACCTCCATGCCTACTTGTTGTCGATATACCATGCACCCATCTGTGCGAATCCCAACTGCAGAGCGCCGTCAAGCAGATGGCCAGCCTCGCTGTCGGAACTGTCTCAAGGAAGACGATGGTCGACGTCGGGTATGTAGGCGTCAAGGAGAGTGCAGACCTTGGCTGTCTTCTCGGCAGGAAACAGGTTCGGTTCGACGATCAGCCCATCCCACCCATACTCACAAAGTGGCACGGAGAGGTCCGCAGAATCTTGGGCTTGGCACGTACCCTCAACATTGCTTATCTGATGTTCTCTCAGGAGGCTTCACAAAGCCCGGTACCAGATGCTTCATCGTCACACAACAACAGCAGCAGCGTGCGTGTACCCAACGTGATCGTCACATTCTGTCGAGTGGGAGCCGCCGCTCTGACCTACCTGGTGCTCGTTGTGGCAGAGTTCAAGGTCTTTGACAAGGTTTGTTTGCTGTCCAGTTCCCATCTAACAGCGAGCCCCATCAGATTGCCGTACAGTGGCGCAAGGGCATGGCCCAAACGTTCTATTCTACACTTCAAGCGCACCATCGGCACGGAACGTCCCTCGGGACCTTTATCCTGCGCACAAAGATCGCGCGAGTCTTCGCCAGGGACAATACCATACCGTTCATGTCGAGACGGATGCGGACTTCTCTGCACGACTGTCCAGGACCTCCTCGCTGATGGCGAGCGCTTGTACCAAGCCATGCCCCTGGACCTGTACCCTGACGTCTCTGTCCACCCCTTGGACGGCGTGCCACACGCCGCACTCGACGGCCTCATGCACCATTTCCAACAGGCTCGCAGCCTCCTCCGCGCCATGGGAGACACCATTCCGCTCCGCCTAGAGTCTAAACCGCCGCCGGAAGACCAGTGCGGCCATCAATATGACATGCTCGTGCAAGGCATGGACCGTTGTGACCTCCTCGACCTTGCTCGGCAGGCCTATCCGGACAAGTTCCCAGAGTGGTGGGTCGAGGCGAAGAAGAAGCTCGTTCGGCAGGGTCGCGCCCGTGTCCCCAGACCAGCGTCCTGCCAAGAAGGCGAAGACCGCCTCGGGGCCCTCCTCGAGCGGCACAGCCGGCGACGCTCGCAGGGGGGCGCCCCCCGGAAGCGGGGGCGGTGGCGGACGGCCGCCTGGCAACGCAGGTGGAGGACGACCTGCTCCTGGAAGTGGAAGTGGGGATGGTGACCATTCGCACCTTGAGCGCTGGCTCACAATCCAGACTGGTGAGACGACTCCGAAGCGCAATCTCCATCGCATGTACGATGCCGAGGAGATTGCTCGCTTCACACCCGCCTTGCCACGCGTTGAGCAACCTGACGACGATGACGAGGAGGACGACGAAGAGCGCCTGTACCAGGAGGCGCTGCGCTACCTGGCCCGCTGGACATTGGCTGGCGGCCGCGCCAAGCTCGTGAGCCCGTCGCAGCCCGACGCCCTGATCGCCGCGGCCTAAGGTGTTCCTCCGCTGTCTGTCGGACACGGACGCACCGCGTATCCACATGCCAGTCCCGACGCTGTGTTCCAACTGTCATGCTGTTCCTATTGTGTGTAGCCATGTATTCACGGTGCATCAAGGCAGCGCACAATGCTACGAGGCGGGCGACGTGCATGCGCGTGTGCCTGTGCGTGTTCCCGGGCGGAACGCATACTCCGACCCGACAGAGTTGTTCCTTGAGGAGGACACGCGACAGGCGCAGCGACGACACGCTGCCGCGGGAGGCGCCACGGCCGGAGCGCGGCAGCCCTCCCTCGGAGACCAGACCGAACGAAGACAGGAAGATCGCCACTGGCCACGGCACACACGCATATCCGGAAACACACTAGAAAAGGGCACGCTGCGGGGGTGGTAGGCAGGCGTCGAGGCAGCTGCGCGTGGCGACCCGACTCGACTCGGACAGCAGCCGCCAGACACTACTCGCTTGCTTCCGTTGCTTCGTTTGCGAGACATACACGCATGCTCGCTCCTTCGTGTGCTGCTTCGTGCTGCTTCATGCTGCTTCGTGTCCGCTGCCGGTGCATCTGACAAGTATCGTAACATGCGGTATTCGGCCGTTCTACTTGCTTCTGGCGTCCTGCGCCCCACTGGCCCCGCTGACGATCAGCTGTGCCCGCCGCCGCGATTTCTACAACACACAACAATATACCGACCATCTACACCCGACTCCACCCCTCTGCCCACTAGCGGTTCATGACCTGGTTGAGGATCATGCCCGCGCCGCGGAGGAGGCCGCGGTCGTCGTGCTCGCTCTCGTGCTCGACCGAGCCATCGGCGTCCATGTGGCGGTTCCAGCCCATTGCCTCCGCCTCGTCGTCGCCGTCCTCGGTCTCCTCCTCCTCTTGTGTCGTCAGCTCGGCGGGCTGGAACCAACGCGAGCCCGGCCCAGCGCTCTGCGGCGGCTGGAGTCCGGGAGAAAGCACAGGCGCCCGGGCGCCGAGACTCAGTCCCAGTCCGCGGTTTCCGTACAGCGACGAATGCATGCGTGCCTGCGCCGGTCCGGACGCCACAGCCGCATTGGCGTGCGCGGTCGCGTTGTCGTTTATCAGCTTGTCGAGGAACACGCTCGCGGAAGGGTCCGTCGGCTGCCAGTCGGGGTGCGCCGCCTTGAAGTGCAGGAACGACTGCTCCATCTTGTTGTTGCTGTCGTAGAACATGCCAGCAGAAGGTTGGTTGCGGAACGTGGGGCCGTGGCCGGGGGCAGGACCGCCGGCGCCGTATCGACGGCGAATCGCTGGCGACGGCGGTGCGCCCTCGGTCGTGGCGGCGGCGGCAGCAGCAGCAGCACCCTCGGGGCCAACGGCACCGGGGCGGTGAAAGTCGAACACGGCAAAGCTGCACACGTACCCGAGGCCCTCGACGTGGATAGTAAACTCGCGGAAAAAGTCGATAATGGCCTCGGAGCAGTTGGGCAGAGAGAACCACAGGATGAACGGGGTGAGAAGCACCGATACGAGTTCCTGCGCAAAGATTGCCACCTTCATCTGGAACAGCTGGCCAAAGTCCTGGTGCACCTGATGTTAGCTCGACGCAGATGAGGTAGCTCACCTTCTGCGAGTGCAGCTTGCCCTTCCACTCGGGCGGGAGATAGTGGGTGTACCGCACGAGCTCGCGCATGAGGTATTCAGGGTCAAACACAGAGTTCTCCTCAGGAATCATGCCGCGGGCGACCGCCAGGATCGTACCAAAGACACCGAGGTAGAAGAGCACCGTGCGATGCGGTGTCACCTCGAAGTGGAGGAAGAGGTCGGGGTCCAGGGCAGACGCTACAAGCAGCACTGCCGCGAACGAACCGGCAATGAATGCGACGAACCTGGACATGTCAGAATCAACATTTCAACACTCATGGAGCAGCTTACCTCATGACGAGCGAGGTGCGCGCCTTGGGGAACTGATCAATATACTCCTTGGCGACGGGGTAGCTCTGGTTGAGGCGCTGGTCGAACAGGTGCGGTAACTCGTTGAACTCGCGGAACTTCCAGCGAGCGTACAGAGTGTACTTGCGCGAGCCTATCGACGACGGGTTCTTGTGGTACTCCTACAATTGTCAGTGACGAGCTATGCAACAGCACGGACCTCAAAGTAGCGGAAGAACGAGTAGATGAGCACGTAGATGACGATAAAAGGCGCGAGGATGGCGTTGAGCAGGCCCATGAATATGAACATGTGGCGAAGGCTGCCATGATCAGCTAAACCCTAGCTCTCCTAGCTGCTTACCGCTGGACAAGCTGCTTCCTGTTGCGGTCGCGCATAACGTCCATCTTGACCTGGCCGGTGGTCGGGTCGAACAGGATGGCCTGGAGACACCAGCGAAGGTTCCACTCGAGCGCCTTGGTGAGACTGCTGCCGCCGAATGAGAGGTAGGAACGGTCCTCGTCGCCCTGAGAGCGCGGCATGCCTGCGCTCGGAGCCGTCACCATGGACGGCGGCACCAGGTGCTCGACGGCCTTTGGGAGCGGGAAGCGCACGCGCAGGTCCAGGAGGTCCTTGTTGAACAGCGCGATCAAGTAGTTTTCCTTGCGCAAGATGCGGCTGATTGTCAGGTTGGGGATGTCATCTGCACTCACTTTGCAATGTCGTGGGCATCGAGCTTGGCGCCGTCAGATGTGGTGCCGTTCTCGCGGGAGAACTCGGCGAGCGGTCCGCGGTTGCTGAGGGACGTGACGGGGTTGTGTTTCTTAATGTCACCGATGAGCCGCACAATCTCGGGCCACGGCATCGTCTGGATATCCGCCTGCCTGGTTAACGCTGAGAAAGGCCACCAGGACTCACATCAGGAACACCGAGGAGGTAGGTGTAGAACTGGTACATGTCGACGAGGCCGGGGATACGGCGGAGGAAGAGGCCGAGCTGGAAGACGTACACGATGCACACGAGAAGGAGGAACGTCATGTGCCAGAACGACCCGCGGGTGAGGCACTTTGGCACGAGCGCATCCTCGAGCTTGCCGTTCGTACCAGCGCTGCCGCTGTGGCGAAGCTTCGAGTAGTCGATGCACGAGGTTAGGAATGTCGTAAAGCCAATGACGAAAAAGGTTGTCAAAAGCTTGAGGAACCGCGAGAGCGCAATGCACCAGAAGCCCTTCTCCTCGTAAAAGTCGTAGACCTGCCGTGTGAGTGGTATGGCGGTCGCTCATACTCACGTATTGAAGGAAACGGTCGAGATCTGTGACGTTGACCCACTTCCAGAGCGCCTTGTTATAGCCACTCAGCCCGATCTTGGCCCTGCGAACGTCGGGCCCACCGCTATCGCTATCGAGACGTGTCACCTCCGTCGTCGGCACGGACTGGTACTTGTGCTTGCCGTGTCTCCGCGTGCGGCTCGTGGTCGTGGGCGATGTTGCGTCACCGGAACTCATGGCGCGCCCCCGCCGGCCGTCGTCAACCGAGACGCGCGGCACCTCTTTGCCCTTTACAGGCTTGCTCCACGGCGGGCGGGCAGTGGGGAGCTCGCTCTCCGTGCTGGTGCTCACGCTGCGAGGCGAGTGACTCTGGCTCTCACTCTCCGTGCTGGTGGATGGCGCGGCATACACATTGGACGAGACAAGGGGGTCGACGTCCAGGACACGCGGGAGGGGGGATGTCGGCGACTGCGTAGAGCTCGACGTGCTGCTCGGCCGGCGACGGAACGGCCCTGGAGACCTGGACGCGTCCTTCCACTTGGTCTTTGGCGCTGTCAACCCGAGACCGGCCAGACCGGCAGCTCCACCGCCAGGTGCGGGGAGGCCAGAGATGGGCGAGCGGTTGCGCGGCGTGTTGCCGCCGCCGTCGTCAAACATGAGACTTTGCGGGGGGCCGTCGTCTTCGGAAGAGCTGTCGGCGAGGATGTGCGAGGGACGGACGGGCGCGACTGTGCTAGAGTTGGTGCTCGCGCCAGAGGTGCTTGTCGCCGCGCTGTGTGAGCGCTGCTGGGGCATTGGTGTTGGGCGTGCCTTGCGCTGGCCCTGGCCCTGCTTGGTCTTCTGCGACTGCGACGTCGGCGTCGGGCTTGTTGGAGGAGAATGCGGCTCCCGCTGGCCCTGGGTCTTAGACCGCTCGCGGGCCATGGCCGCCGGTGTGCGAGTGCTCGCCACCGATGCCGCAGAGTCGCCGCTCTGGAACTGCAGCTCGCGCAGAAGAAGCGCCGAAGGCGACTCGGGCGGGGCAAGCGTCGGACGGTGCTCTACCTCGTCATCCACGCTCTGGTCGTCGTGGCTGTCGCTGTCGTCGCGCGTCGAGTGCCTTTGCGGCGCCTGCGATGCCGTCATGCTCGCGTACGGATTCATGAGGCTCAGGAGCGAGTTTGTTGGTGGCGACGGCATTGTGCCTGCCGTCTGTGGTGGGTGGAGTTGATGGGGTAGTGATGGTGGAGGAGTGGTTGGGGATGGATGCGGGCGGGAATGAAATGGACAAGAGAGAGAGAGAGACAGAGAGACAGAGAAGCGATGGATGGGGATGGTGACCCGGAGGCGTGTGGCGAGTGGCGATGACGTTTTTGTTGATCGACCTGGAAGCAACATTCCCACGGTCGCCCCATCACCAGTGGCAGTCAGGTCAGACTGAAACGATCACACATGTGCCGCGGGTGCCAAGACTAATAGCGCAGGTGAGCCACCGTAGCAGGCACGCTGTGACAAGGGGCGAATTTGTCCATGCAGTGTGTGTGTGTGTGCGTCACCGTCACCACCACCACCACCAAAAACTCGTTGCCGCCCGCCCGCCGCGCCGCTGCTCTTGCCGAAGCGAGCTCAGTTCTTCCTCATTAACACCAACATCGCCCTTCTCCCCCCCCCCCCCCCCCCCGCTGCCCTCCGACACTGACACAAGCACGCCCATAGAACTCCCTGCAGCAAAATTAGATCTGGTCTCATCGGCGGAAAGCGTGGCACAATCGGCGGAAAGCGTGGCACAATCTACATCCCGTGCCAGGCTGAATATGGAAAGTATGAGGAGAGGGAACAATTAGGAACACTGAAGAGTCCATGTCGACGATGCATTAGCGGCTGCCGCCCGCGTTGGCGTTGTCGCCTCCGGCCCAGGTGGGGTCGTACGAGGGCGGGACGAGGTTGACGACGACCGCGCCGCCGTCCGTCTCCTGCTGCGTTATCTCGCGGGGGCCGGGGGCGTTGGCGAGCGCCTGCTTGGACGGGTGCGCGTACGCGAGCGGGTTGTTGGAGCCCGAGGCCGAGGGAGCGTACGACGACGTCGCGGTCGGGGTCGTCGGGCTGGCCGCGGAGGCAGGGAACGGGGTGAGCAGGGTCTGGTCCTCGTCGTTGAGCACGTTGCTGTGGGTCTGGTACTTTGTGCCGCCGGGGGAAGTGGGGTACTGGTTGGACCACTGGCCCGCGTAGTGGTTGCTGGGCTGCGTTGCGAGGACGTTGGAGGTGGTGAGCTTGGGCTCGACGCCGTGCGCGGACCCGTTGTCGTCGAGAATGTCGAGAGGCGAGGCGCGAGGCTTGTTGCGGCGGCGCATGCAGAACCAGACGAGACCGAGGATGGCGAGCAGACCGACGACGCCACCGACGACGCCGCCGGCAATAGCGCCGACGTTGCTGCTCTTCTTCGAGCCCGAGGCGGCACCCGCAGTGGAGGAGGCGCCGGGGGAGCTTGTGGAGCTGGCGTAGCTGCTGGATGTGGCGGCAGCGGGGTCGAGAGCGGACCAGGTCTTGATCATGGAGACGTCGGTCCACCACTTGCCGAGCAGAGTCCGGAGGGTCACCGAGTACTGGGTGGAGGGGTCGATGGGGCCGGCCCAGAGGATGAGGTCCTGGCCACGCCATGTGCTGTACTCTGACGCCTTGCCACCGGTCGACATGTCGGACAAGGCGGGCGAGAAGCTGACCGAGTAGTCGCCATTCACTGCGGCGGTGCCGCCGTAGATGGCGAGGAAGGACGTGTTGGCGGGGACCTTGTATGTGAGTGAAGCACCGCCTCCGGTGGTTCCGGCATGGTCCCACGCTGTAAAGGTTAGAATCAGCGGGCGATCAGTGCTCACCGGTGCCAGCCCAATCCCAGCGTCCCGCCCAGGCGGTGTAGTCGGTGGACGTCCAGTCAATGGCGGGGTTGAGGGTCTTTTCCGAGCCAGCGACGGCGCTGACGGTGGTGATGTTGACGGCGGAAGCGTCGATTCTGGTGTCAGCTGGTGCGTGCTGTCAGAGCTTACCCCTCGGTGAGGAGAGCGGTGGTGAGGATGGCGCCGGTGAGGTTGACGGTGCCCGACTTTACGGTCAGAACAGCCGTGTGCTGCTTGTATGCAATGTTCTGGATGCCGCCGAGGACGCCGTTTGCGCCGTCGGGGTTTGTGGGGAAGCCGTCGACGCGAATCTCGACTCCGGAAATGTCAGACGCGTCGCCGAGGAAGGAGATGCCGGTGCCGACCCAGGAGACTGTGGCTGTCGCTCCGGCGGTGCTTGTAGAGCGCTTGGGGGTGCCGCTTCCAATGGTGGTGTAGGTGACGTTTGCTGCGGGGATGTTTGTGCCGCTGTAAGTAATCTCCCAGCCGTCCGAGGTGACCGATGCAGCGCCCGTGGGTGCGTTGCCAGAGTCTGTACCTCCGGCCGTGTCTGGTGTGCGTGGGCCGATGGGAGCGTAGGCGATTACTGGGTCGACTGGGGAGAGGGTAAAGTCGAACGGTGCGAGGGAGAGGTCGGCGGCGACGGCGGTGGCGACGGCTGCCGCTCCGGCGACGAGGGCGACGATATGGCCGCCGAGCATGGCCGGGGGAGGTGGGGTGGCGGGTGGTGGGCCGGGTGGGCCGGGTGGGTGACGGGGGTTGAGTGGATGGGGAGGGAAGACAGAAACAGAGGGAAGACAGAAACGGAGGGAAGACACGCCCACGCTTTTATTGAGGTGGGACGACGGCCAGCACGGGAGCTACAGCCCACACAGCAACACAGCCCAGCAGGAGGCAGCAGGCAGCAGCAGCAGGAGGAGGAGAGATTCGCACTCTCCCCCCAGCACAGCAGGCAGCGAGAGCCACCCAACCAGGCAGCCAGCAGCAGCAGCGGGTGCCCAGAGCCCAGCGCCCAGAGCCCAGAGCCCAGAGCCCCGAGGGAAGGGAAGGGAAGGACAGCCCCGAATAGCATCGGCTTTACCAGCAGTGCCTTCTTCCTGTGCTTAAGTGCATTTGGCAGTGTTCTTTTAGGAGGACAGTCCCTGACAGAGACCCGTTCCAGACTCCAGCCAAGCGAGCGGGGAGAGGCTTGGCGTTGGCAATTTCGTGTGTGTGTGGTGTGCTGGCGGTGTGTGCTGTATGTGTGTGTGTGTATCCAGGATGTGTGTGGAGGGAAAGATGGGCGGTGCCCCGTGACCCAGACGCAGATCTCATTCCAGGGCGGAGGGGCCAGGGACCTCTCGATCACTCTCACTCTCACTCCACTGGCCACTGGCGCTGCCTGCCTGCCTGCCTGCCTGCCTGCAGCTGCTGTCCCGCGTACATCCAGAGTTAGTAGCAGTGCAGGACGCGAGGCACCATTGTCCGCTCCGAGGCTGTCTTCTCCTCCCCCGCATGCTCCCTCTCTCTCTCTCTCTGCTGCTGTCCAAAGGCGATGCGCGCTAATTCAATGTCGATCAAAATAGCGCTCATTCCACACCACACACACACACACAGACACACACACACACACACAGACACACGCACACACACTGCTGGCACTTCACTGGCCACTGGGCACTCCAGGCGGGGGCGGGGCGGTGTCGGGCCACACGGCAGCGGGGGCATGTATCATTAGCTCCCGACCCAGTACGCCGATGGGTTACTGGGACACTCTCTCACCTCGTACGACCGGCACCAGCACCACCACCCCCAGCTCTGAAGCAAACAGAGACACGACCCCACGGGCCGGAGACGGGGACGGCGGTGGCAGACGGCGCCTGCTCGCGAAGCCCCGCGCTACCAGCATGGTCGCCCCGCCCCCAACGCCCGCAACAGTGGGTAGTGCAGGCCTGCTCACCCCAGGGCAGGCGGAAGGTCGCGCAGCTCGAACGGGGGCTGACTGACTCACTGATAGCCTACTCACCGCGGCAGAGACGTCTCTGTGTCCGTTGGCCGACGAGTCCGAGACGGCAGCCTCCTGCGCCGCCGCGCGCAAGTGCAGGGGTGGGGCACGACGGGCACGACGGGCACGGTCTGGCGCGGCCCACGGGCGAGAACCACTGGATGGATAGCTATCGCGATGTGGGCGCCGTGACTGGCAGCAAGAGTGGGGTGTGGGCCGACGGACAGCACGCTCTCGGGGCCGGGCACGTCCGTGCGTGCGCTGACCAGCCGGGCGCCAAAGCTGCCCGCAGGACAGCGGGGAGCAGGACCGAGGAGACGGGAGGGACAGAGGCGGGTCGGCGTGCGATGCACGCCGGCACGTCGGCCCCTGGGGCCCGGTGCAGCGCAGTGAGGCTGCCCTGGGGTGTCGGCTGACACCAGATCAAGGCTGCCCCTCGGACGGCCACGAGCACCGGTCAGGACGGCCAGAACGAGCTGGGCGGTCCGGGGCGGCGCGCTGGGAATCTGCCATTGCCCGAGTGGCGGCGAGTGGACGCGATTCGAGACGAGCCGGGTCAGAGTCCGCGCCCAAGTCCGAGAACGCGGCGGCGCGGGGAGATTGCGCACGGCCTGACAACCACACTCGGCTGGCGGCCGTGCCGCCGGGTCGCGGCGCTGCTCTGGCTGTCCGTGGGAGTGTAGTACCGCGGGCGTTCGCCGCGTCCGGCGCCGAGTGAGCGGCGAGCAGCCAGTCGCCAGTGGACAGTGGGGAATGTATGCATGCACTTGACCGGCGAGTGCGCGAGTGGAGCCAGCCAGAACAGCCGAGTGACGCCTGCCGCGCTGCGTCCCGCGATAGCGGCGGTCTTCTCGCTCGTCGTCCCTCTGGCTCTTGGGTCTGGCGGCCTCGCTCGAGTACATGAGTATCAGACCCAGGACGCGGTTTCCGAGGCGCCAGGCGCCATGTTCTGCACGCTGCGCACTGTCACGACCGTAGTACAGAACAATGCACTTTGAACACTCACTTTGAACACATGTACTGACCCTTCTTCGCGGTTACCGCCGTCGGTCCCATGGCGACCGAGATGGCTTCGGTCAGGTGACCCGTAATCTCGGCTCTCGGCTCTCGGCAACGGCAACCCCGGCGATTGCTGATCAATCCCAGTCCAGTCCCGGTGACGACGACGCAGCCCACTCTGAGATACAGCCCACCGGACTCTGGGGTACAGCCCCCGCAGTACTTGTACCCCACGCCAGCTCCCCCGTCCCCGTTCTCGCCCTCGTTCTCATCGCATTCCGGCACTGTCCCCCCGCCGGCCATCGACATCCATCCCACCCAGTACAACCACCAACCACCAACCACCAGCGCCCATCCGCCATGCCGCAGCACGCACCATGGGAAGCGCGCGCGGCCGCCAAGCGCGCGCAGCGCGACGCGCTGCTGCCGGCCGATACGCTGCTCGCGGACCCGCCGGGCGCCGGCGTGCTCGACGTGACGGGCGTCCCGCGCTCGTGCGGCCTGCTGTCCGCCGACGAGCTCGCGATCACGGAAACCGCGACCGTGACGGGCCTGCTCGCGCGCATTGCGGACCGCACGTGGTCCGCCGAGCAGGTCGCGCGCGCCTTCTGCCGGCGCGCCGCCATCGCGCAGCAGCTCGTGCGTCCCCGAACCAGCGCTGTCACTGACCGCAGACAAACTGCCTGACGGAAATCTACTTTGAGCGCGCGCTCGAGACGGCGCGCGCGCTCGATGCCGAGTACGCTGCGACGGGCAGGCTGCGCGGCCCGCTGCATGGCCTGCCGATTTCGCTCAAGGAGCAGATTGGCGTCGCGGGCGTCGAGCGCAGTTTCGGGTTTGTGGGCTTGCTGGGCCGCACGCCGACGCGGGACGCGGTGATCACGGCGCTGCTCGTCGAGGCGGGCGCGGTGCCGTACTGCAGCACCAATGTCGCGCAGCACCTCGGCTTTGGCGCGGCCGTCAACAACGTGTTCGGCGAGACGTGCAACCCCTACAACGTGAGTTTTGCAGTAAGCAAACTCGGGCTGACAGCAGCGCACGCTCACGTCTGGCGGGTCGTCGGGCGGCGAGGGCGCGCTCATTGCGCTGCGCGGGAGCGTGCTCGGTATCGGGTCGGACATTGGCGGCTCGGTGCGCATCCCGGCCGGCTTCAGCGGCATCTACTCGCTGCGCCCCTCGTACCAGCGCATGCCGTACGAGGGCACGTGCAACTCGCAGGAGGGTGCGTCTCGCCCCAGGATACAGCTGACAGCAGGCCAGGACTCGCTACGCTCGGTGCTCGGCCCGATGGCCGCGAGCCTCGACGGCGTCAAGCTCGCGTTCTGCGCCGTACTCGACGGGAAGCCGTGGCGGCTCGACCCGTGGGCGCTGCGCATGCCGTGGAGCGACGAGCGGTACGCGCTGGCCGAGCACGGCGGCGGCGGCAAGCTCGTGTTTGGCCTGATGGCCGACGACGGCCTCGTGCGTGCGGCGCCCCCGTACGCGCGCGCGCTCGCCGAGG
>PQXP01000057.1:0-36501 GCA_002973495.1 Apiotrichum akiyoshidainum
CGGCGGAGGCGGCGGGGGCGGGGGCGGGGGTGGTCGGGTGATGATGAAGGGCCAAAGGCTAAGGCTGAGGCTGAAGTCGGAGGCTGGGGCTCTGTTTGTGGGATGTCGCCGCTGACGATTCCGGAGACGGTGCTGTCGCGACCGCTGGTGTCGGCGAGCGCGCGCACTGGGGTATCGACGGAAAGAGGAGAGCAGGGTGGAAGAAAGGAAAGAGGGGATGGAAGGGAATGACGACGACGACGACGCGACCAGACCCAAATGTTTTGTTTTTCCATTCCACCCCCGGCACGAACCGCAGACTCTTCACGTAATCGCTCTGCAATATGCATACAATTCCTCGACAGCGAGCTCGATGCATCCGACAGCATGCGCACCCCTCCCTCTCTCTCTCCCGTGCATGCACACCATGCATACACACAGTATGCGCTCTTGCCATCTCATATACTCTGCATCTCTACTCTCGCTCTACTCCTCTACAACCTCGGATCCTCAGAAGAACGACACCGTGTGCAGCAGAGGGTGCGGGTGCTTGTCCGCGTGCCGCACAAGAATCTCATCAATCTCGCTGTCGAGGTCGGCGGCCTTTTCAATCTGCCCCGTCAGCACCTAGCTCTCTCAACGCCATCGGCAGCTACTACTCACAGTCTGGCACAGCTCGAGAATCGACTTGCCCGCAATGTGCGCCTCCTCGGGGTTGTCTGTAATTTCAACGTTGATGACATGGATCGTGCGGTTGTACTCTCCCCCGCGCGCGAGCAGGTCTGCGTCCGTCAGCCCTCACCCAAGCACTTGTCCAGTTCTCTCACCCTCGCAGACGGCGTCGTAGCAGCGCTCCTCGCACGTAATCACGACATCGGCCAGCACCGCCTTGAGCTCCTGCCACTTCTCTGGCGCGAGCTTGACCTTGCGGTTGCGGTCCAGCATCGGCAGCAGTCCGTTCGCAGCGTAAAGCTTCGGGTCCTTGCTCTCAAGGTCCTTGTAAATAAAGTCGTACGGCGTACCGAAACGGTACACGTTCGGCTTGTTGATCGCGGGGCCGGGCAGCCGCACGGCAGAGCCGGTGCCCGCCGAAATGACGCGCAGACCGGCGTTGCTGGATGTCAGTGGTTGCAAAACACAAGTCAACTCACTTCAACACCTTGTGGGCCTCCATAGAACGGTTCTGGGGTCAGCAGGGAATCAATCCTGGTCGTAGCTCACGTTATTGCTCGCGCACACGACGCAGAACAGCGGCCTCTGCCGGATCGCATTCGGATTGACCTCGTCCGCGCCGTTCCGCGCCGACGCCGGCGCAGTTGCGCGGGGCTCCTGCTTGACGACCTGCTGCTGTTGCTGCTGCTGTTGCTGCGGAGGGGTGCCGTACTGGTCCTGCTGGCGCCGTGCGCGGGGATCCTGTGCCGCCATCCGCGGATCGCGCTGCTGCTGCTCGCGGGGATCACGGGGGTAGGCGTCGCGGTCGCGCGGGTCGCGGTTGCGCGGGTCACGGGGGTCGCCGCCCGCCCGGCGCGGATCACGGGGGTCCTGGCCGTATGGCGGTGTGTTCGTACCGCCGCCGCCGCCCTGTCGCAACCGGGGGTCGGCCGCCTGCGCGCGAGCACCATACCGCGGGTCCGCGCCACGCGAGTCCGCACCGCCGTATGGAGGATACTGCGACGGGCCGGATCCGTTCTGGTTCTGGTTCTGGTTCTGGCCGTACGCCGCGCTGCCGCCGTACGCGTTTTGGTTCTGTGCGCCGCCTCCACCGCCGTAGGCGTTCTGGTTCTGCTGTCCGCCGGGGCCATAGTTGCCGCCCTGGTACCTGCGGGGGTCTCTTCTCGGGTCCATTTCTGAGTGTGAGTGGGATGGTGGGTGGGAGCTGCTTACTGCCTGGGTGCTCGTTGCGAGTGATGGAGAGAGAGAGAGCGATGGAGAATGGCCTCGTCGAGGTCGGTGTTGATTGATTTCGAGAGAGAGCGAGCGAGAAGGGTGGAGAGGGGGGAGTGGACGGAAGCAAATTCGGGTTGGACCACCGATGGCATCTTGGTTTTCGAGAACAACACTCTTCTTGCTCCTCCACCACCACCACCCTCTTGTTCTCCATCACCCCTCCTCTCCTCTCCACCACCCCTCCACAGCTACCACTCCGCGGCCACCCTCCCCCAGACAGCCCAGGACTCACTCCACCGTCCCCTCTGTCCACCGCTCAGGAGAGGCCGCGCAGGTCCAGCTACCACCACAAAACAAACCACCGTCATGTCCCTCTACACCCCCTTCGAGCTCGTCCACGCCCATCTCCCGGCACTCCCGACGGCACCGGGCCCCCTCGCCGAGGTCTCGGTCCCCACACAGCGCGCGTTCCCCGACAGCGATGCGTTCAACTCCCCGCTCCACCCCGACCACGCCGTGAGCGCCGCGTTCGACTCGCGGACAGCCGTCATTGCCCGTACAGTGTACAACGGCTACGGCCTCGAGCTCCGCTCTCTCTCCCCTGTCCTCAACAAGGGCAGGAGCATCGAGGACCCTTCCATCATTCGCATCCTGTTTCCCGACCATTTGCGCCCCCTCGCAGACAACTGCATCGTCCCGTCCTTTGGCGCCAGCGAGCTCGTTGTCCTCGCACTCTCCACAGCCAATGTCATCTACCGCCTCACATTCCCCCTCGCCATGTTCGCCGACAAGGGCGACCGCATCCGCTTCACCCCCAAGGAGTCCGAGTGGGTCGAGGAGTGGGAGATTGACCCCGATCTCGTTGCGTCCGTCGGCGACATTGGAGCCTGGGCCGTCACGGATGAGGACACTGTGGTACTCGGCTGCGCCGACGGCGGTATCATCCGTGTTGTGCGCGCCGCCGATTCGCGTCCTGGTAAGCTAGAGAAAAGGGACGAGCTGACAACAGAATCGCCGTCTTGGGTCGACACCCACCACCGCGGCGGATCGAGACTACGCTTCTTCTCGCGTGGGTCCGACGAGCTCATCACTTCCATGGCCGAGTTCAGCTACGAGGACCAGCTGTCGGTGCTCTACACCTTCTCGCGGGATAACAAGCTGCGCACCTGGTCGGCCATGACCGGCCACTGCCTCAGGACACAGGATATTGGAAAGCAGCAGGACGGCTCGGGCTCCCCCTCATCGCAGCGCTCGCGCGCGCTGGCTACCCAGAACCCCGCGCCCTCGGCACTCCGTGTCATCACTCACCCGAATCCCTCGTCCCGCTGCTCGCACATTGTCGTCGTGTTTGTGCCGAGCCCCGACATGACCGTCCCCGGTACGTTTGTCTTTTACCGCGCAAACAACACCTCGACCGGTGCCAACGACCTCGAGTACATCTCGCACCGCGCCGGCTCGCCCTCCTCTGCCGGCAGCCAGCTCCGCGGCTTTGAGGTCGTCCCCCCGACACGCACCGACGCTGCCGACGGCTGGCGTCTGTGGGCCGCCTGGGACTCGAAGGGCACAGTCACTGCCGACAGCCTCCTCGTCAACGACATTCTCCAGTTTACCACCTTTATCGAGCCGCCGTTCCGCCCGGCCATGGTGTTTGACTGGCAAAAAGCCAGCATCGACCACAGCGTCGAGCGCTTTGACAACTCGTACTTTGACAACCTCATTGACCTCGAGGCTGCGGACCCCGTCAACCCGTACGACAACCAGGACATTACCGACCAGTTCATCGACCACCTCTTCTACCCCGGTCGCTTTTCGGTCCTCACCCTCACCACCGCGCTCGACGACTACATTGACCAGCTCCCGGCGCCGGTGCAGAACAAGCTGCACACACACGTCTACTCGTCGCTGTCCAGCCGCTTTATTGCGGCCGTCGGCTCGACGATCAAGATGGACATTTCCTCGCAAACAGGCGCCCCCGAGGTTGTCAAATACCGCAAGGACCTGAAGCAGCAGTGGCAGGGCATCTGGGCGCGTGTGCGCGAACTCGACAAGCAGGCCCGCTGGCCAGTTGCCACCGCCTCGGTCAACGGTCAGCTGCTCGTCCTCGACCGTGACGGCGCACTTGCTCCTATTGAAGAGGACACTCCCGGTGTGCTCGTCCACCTCGGCAAGTCGACCTCCGAGGCCACAGACTTTCAGGGCCTGCCCGAGGGAGCGCTTCGTGCCATCTACCCTGCCCTCGCCCCGCCCCAGACCCGCCGCGCGCTCACGGCCCTCGCCTTTGCTGGTGAGGAGCTCTCGCGTGTGCTGGACAACGAGGATGTGGAGACGAGCACGTCCTCGGCCCTCGAGTCGCTCCTGGACTCGCTTGACGGCGAGCTCGATGGTGGCCTCATTGACCCCGTCGAGGTTGTCGCCGCCCGTCTCTGGGAGGAGAGCGTCGAGCCGTACCTGCAGGAGGCGCAGCGCGAGTCCACAGGCCGCACTCTTAACGAGATACCCTCGATTGTCCGCACGCTCACCGACGCGCTCGACATTCTTGGTTCCTCCCCCGCGGTGGCTGCCGCCGACAAGATGAACAACTATGCCGTCTTCTCCGGTTTCGGCAACGCTCTTCTCACCTCCTCCGTGTCCGCGGTTATTGCGTCCCGCTTCGCCTTTGCCCGCGACATACTCGTTGTTGTCCTCTACTACCTCGCCGCCGCTGCCGAGGAGGACGAGGACGAGCTTATCGAGGTGCTTGCGCGCTCATTCGCGACATACCACCGCTACCGTACCCTGCAGTGGCTCAGCGAACAGCGCGGCGAGGAGGCTGCCGAGACCGCCCGTGCCCGCCGCCAGGCCAAGCGCCTGCGCGGAAAGGACGACGTGCTCGCTGACCTCGAGACACTCAAGATGCGCGACAGCGATACGGAGCCCGAGGATGTTGACGGCTACAGCACGGCGTACTCGCTCCTCCACTCGCTCCTCGCACGCGTCATGCCCCAGGCCGTCCCCGCGGACACGGTCGCTTGCCTCTTCGACGCGGCATGTGCCTTCCTTTCTGACCTCGACCTCCTCGAGCCGGAGCAGGTCGACATTGAGCCCCGCGACGCGGATGTCAAGCTCGCCTACGCCGTGCTCGCTGACGGCCACGCGAACGCCGCCCGCGACCTCACCCAGCGTTACCCCCTCTCGTCCGGCCTCGCCTTTGTCCGCGGCCGCGCGCTCCTGGAAGTTGGAGAGATCGAGGAGGGCGTCCGCCACCTCGAGCTCGCCGCCGCTGGTGTCCACGGTGAGCTAGGTGGTCACTTATGTCACTAACTCTCAGACGGCTCCCTCGCCGCCATCCTTCCTCCCTGTACCGGCAAGGACGGCCTCGGCGAGTACTACCGCCGTGTGATGGCGATTGTCGACGAGCACGGCCTCGAGGCGCCCGTCGCGCGCTTCGGCAACCTCGCCCTCCAGGCCATCCCCGCCGCCGACGCCTCGACACGGGACATTTGGACGCGCGTCTTCCTCGCCTACCTCGTGCTCGAGCAGTACGAGGACGCATACTCTGCCCTGACCAGCACGCCCTTTGAGGATATGTGAGTTGACCAGATGCTCCTGAAACTGACAGGCAGCAAGCGTGACCTGCTCGGCCAGCTCATCTCGGCCATGTGCGAGGCGAACGAGGTCGGTCGCCTCGTGTCGCTCGGCTTTATCGGTTTCCAGCGCGACGTCGAGGAGCGCCTCAACTTCAAGGCCCGCAACTCTGACCCGCTGCGCACGCCCAACTACTACAAGGTGCTGTACAGCTGGCACATTTCGCGCGGCGACTACCGTTCGGCTGGCGAGATCATGTACGCGCAGGGCCAGCGCTTTGTCGACATCTCGACCTCGCGCGCCTCGCACTACCAGCTGTCGGCAATGCGCGCGCAGAGCTACCTCGCTGCGATCAACGCCATGTCGCTCGTCGAGAAGCGCAACCAGTGGATCTCAGTGTCCGTGACACCCGAGCAGCTCCGCGCCCAGAAGCGCCGCAAGGTGTCGAGCTTCATTCCCGACGACGAGTTCTCGCCCGACATCCACGCGGTGAGCATTATCACGCTTGCGGACATGCGCAGCGAGTACACTGCCGTGTTATCGCAGCTGCACCTCTCGCAGAAGATAGAGAACCTGCACACGCACGGTGTCTCGCTCTCGCCCGAGGAGATTGTCGGCTTCTTCACGCAGCGCTCGCTGTTTGACGAGGCACAGTCGTCGGCGGCCAGCATGGGTGTCGACATGGAGGACATTTTCGTCGCGCTCGCGACGCGCTGCGTCGAGCTCGCTCGCGCGCCGTTTGTCAAGCTCGACAACCCTACTGCGTCGTATCTTGCGTCCTCGCCCATTACCTCCCGCCTGCGCGGCCCGCCCGCGGCGCTGGCGCTGCGGTATCTCCAGGTCGCGCTGTCCCGGCACGACTCGGACGCGACGCAGTGGCGCTACTCTGCAGTCGTCGCCGACACATTTATGCAGCTCAACGACGACGCGAACAACGGGTGGCAGATCCCCGTCTGGCTCGTCGAGGCCGAGCTCGCCCGCGACCCCGAGAGCTGGATCGCGCGCGCGGTCGCGCACGGCTGGGTCGCCGAGTCTGTCGGCTGGGCCGCCGAGGTCCTCCGCCGCGCGCCGGCGCCAGAGCTGCTGAAAAAGGACGCCGCAGAGGACGTGTCGTACAACCTGTTTGACCGCGTCGTGGCGGCCGCGACCGAGGACGTCGAGGACGCGGCGACGCACAAGGCTGCACGGGAGCTCCGGGCGCAGGTCGACCGCAGGATCAAGATGCTCAAGTAGGATAGGGAGCGCGTATCGCGTAGCATAGTATAGATAGTTTCTGCATGATAGTCTGATGAGCGTGAGACGTCGAGTGGTCGCTGTGGTGGAAGAACGCCGTAGCACCATCCCGGATATAGGCCTGGATACTGCGGCTACGGATCCTGGATCCTGTGGCCTTGGCAGCGTGGTTCAGGAGAAGGCCGAGCTCGGAACACGGCGAGGAAGTTTCTAGAGTTGGTGACCGATGGACGGCGGACGGTGGAATGACCTCATCGCCCGCTATCTCTCGTCTCTGTTACACTGACCCACTGGCGACCACCTCATTGTTGATCCATTCTATTCGCGACCTACTGTCCCCTCCCCAGTTCTTTCCCCCTCACCCACATGCCTCGTAAACAAACGCTCAGCGACAAGTGGACAAAGGGCGACTTTACCCTCGTGTCCTCGGACAATGTCGTGTTCAAGATCGACAGCGAGTTTCTCTGCGACATGTGGTGAGTGGTCTGCTGGGCCCGGGGTAGAATACGGGATAGGACCCCAACTTGCAGAGACGACGCTCATGCACACCAGCGAGGCGTTTGGCGACTTTCCCTCCAAGGTGGTCCAGTTCACCGACCGCGAGATGGAGACGGCCGCGACCGTGCACAACTTTCTCTCGTTCATCTGGTCCCCGACCGCCGCGTCACTAAAAGCCTCGCTCGCCGCCGCGCCCCTCGGGCCCGCCTTTGTCGAGCAGCTCGCCAACCTCGCGCGCTTTCTGACAAAGTACGGCTGCGGCCCGCGGCTTGCGGACCTGCGCCGCGCGGCGGCCGAGCTCCCCGACGACACTGTCCGGCTCCCCCTCTTCATTACCGGCGCGGAACACGACATATCCGTTCTGTGCGAGATTGCGCTCCACCGCGCCGCGCCGCACGAGTTTCCGGACCGCCCCCGCGAGACGCGCATCTCGCTGCACCCCAGCTGCATGCCCCTCAGGTGGTTCCGCAAGGTGCCTGCCGAGTATCTGTGGGCGCTGTGCCGCGCGTGGAAGGCTGTGCCTAAAGGAGGGCCCGAGCTGAGCCGCGCGTTCACGGAGACGCTGCTGAAGAACCGCGGTGCGTTCGGCTACCCCGCCCCCGTGCTTGTCGCTGACGCGCACAGCCGACAACCCAGAGTAGCTAGCAGAGCTATGAGCACGGTAGCACGGCTGCTCGACAACACAGCCACTGCTGAGCACCCAGCAGCCAAATACGCTGCGTGCTGATACTTGCGCCGCTCAGGCTCCGTGGGCCGACGTCGATTGTCTGTCCGACACAGACATGTCCGGTCGCGTGGCCAAATGGTACGGCGTCTGACTACGATTCAGTAATCAGGAGATCGCGGGTTCGATCCCCGTCGTGGCCTGTCAGAGTGCATCTCTGATACCTTTTTCCCCCTTCTCATGCAGAGCGGCTTGCTGATGCTGCGGTGGTGGTGGGCTGTTGATGTGGCAGACGGAACGAGGGCGGGGAGGATCGGCGCCACGTTTCAGAAGGTCGGGCGCAGATGCCGATCCTGTTCCCAGTTTGCTGGGCTGGTGGCGGATCGGCGCCGCGCATACCACCCGACTGAAGTCGTCAGATTCTCAGGTTGTCGGGTTCCCCCAGTGAGCCCAAGGACCTTGTCAAAAAGGTTGCTGGCGGCTAGGCGCCGCTGTGCTGTGGACGAGTTAGGAATCGAACCAAAGACCTTTCCAAGTTGTGTGCGGACCTTGGAGGGGGATGAGGCCCTCCCTCCGCAGGCCGCAGGTCGCTGTGATGCAAATGGAACGCTCTACCAACTGAGCTACACGCCCGATGCAAGGGTAGCCGTCTTGAATGCTCGTGTAAGCGGTCAGGGTGAGCGGGAAGGAAGAAGCGTCTGGTGTTGGGCATCCATTGCCCGGCCATCGAGTGATCCGTCCCGAGGGCTGCGCGATGATTCATGTTCCATTTCCCAAGTGTGAGTGAGTGAACGCTGCACCGGGTCCTGTTCAGAATACATTGCGAGGCGCGATGCGACGACGCGTGAGACGGGCAGCGATGGACGTCGAAGCGATTAAGCGCAACCCGTGATATCAACGAGTACAGCGCCGATGACATCCTTGCGCCGCAGCTCCGCGTCGAAGCGACCATGAGACCGCCCATGACGACACTGCACGACCCAGGGCAGGCAGGGCCTTGGAGACCCATGACTGGTGCAATGATACTCGATTGCAGTGTCTGGCCTCAGGCCTCAAGCTGCAGTAAACCCTATTGTGAATAGTGGGTGCCCTGTGCGTGCATCCAGAGCATCCATCGGCGTCTGTCTCAGGTGCATCCCGCCTCCAGCTCGCAAAACTCTGTTCCTGCCAAGCGGCACAACCAGCCCACAAATAGATGCACCCCCCCCGCTTGGCACCTCAATTTTGGACGCCTGGACGTCCTGGGTGGCTCCACTCTCAGCAAACAGTCGCTGCAGCGGGTTTCAGAGGGCATCCTTCCTGCCCTGCCTGCCTTATTGGTGGGGCTTGCAAAGAAATGTTTGCTGTCACTGTCACATCTCCCTCGCATCGCATCTCAACAGCCGACCCCCTCTAACTCTTGACTCTCCTTGTCACTCCACACTCACTTGCCACTTGCCACTTGCCACTTGCTACCCCTCCCCCCGCCATGGCCGCCGTGTCCGACCAGCCGCTCGTCGGCTCCCCGGCCGCCTCTCACATTTCACTCGCTCCCGACAACCAGCCGGCCGACTCCACCTCCTTCTCTGCTCACGCCGACGATGAGCTCCGCCGCCGCGGCCCCGCCCGCGCCGTCACTGTCGATGGCGTCGGACATGACCACACGGAGTCGTCCAGGAAGGGCACCAGCAACTCGCGGGCCCGCTCCGAGCCCGCTCCTACCACCGCAGGCCAGAAGATCCGCCGCATGACTACCTCGCTCTTCACCCCCGAGATCCCCGTCGCGAAGGCTCCCGGATACCTCCAGAGTTTCAAGGCTGCCCTCTTCAGCTCCTGGGTGTGAGTAGAGAACGTCTAGTGCCCACTCGTCTGGACTGCACAAGCGACAAGAGATCCGTGGCAGGCGGGACATTCCGCCACGGCTGCGGCTCGTTCCCTCCTTCGTGGCGAGCACCGCAATGCGCGGCGCCCTGTGCTCTGCATCTGCGCGACGCACAGTGCAGCCGCAGTCACGGTGTGCTGCAAGTGATCACTGCGACCTCACTGGGCTGCCCGGTCATGTCCGATCGCGTCTCCAGCACGCAGCACCCGTGGTCTCAGCCCGCCCCTGGCACCTTCAGGCTTCGAGCTGCCAGCCGGCTGCCGGGCGTGGCACGGATGGGGAATGCAACAATCCCCCACTTTTATTCTTGTGGCACTGCTAACTTGTCAGCAACATTCTCCTCGTCTTCATTCCCATCGGCTGGGCCCTCCACTTTGCCAAGAGCAAGGACAATGGCATCTCCGACACCGTCGTCTTCATCATGACCTTTATTGCCATCATCCCCCTCGCAGGTCTTCTCGGTTTTGCCACAGAGGAGGTCTCGATGCGTCTCGGCCAGACCCTCGGCGGTCTCGTCAATGCCACACTTGGTAACACTGTCGAGCTGCTCATCTCGATTCTTGCCCTTGTCAAGTGCGAGATTGACGTCGTCCAGTCGTCGCTCATCGGCTCGATACTGTCCAACCTTCTCCTCGTCCTCGGCGGCTGCTTCGTCGCCGGTGGTTTCAAGTACTCGGAGCAGAGCATGAAGGAGACTGCCTCGCAGCTCAACATGTCGCTCCTTCTCATTGCCACCTTTGGTATCCTTGTTCCCTCGGCATTCCACTTTGCGTTCAACAGCAGGGGCGGCGAGGCTGAGACTACCGACCTCGAGAAGCGCGACCTTCTCAACATGTCCCACGGTGTTGCCGTCATCCTCCTCGCCCTCTACGTCCTCTTCATGCTCTTCCAGATGTGGTCCCACGCGCACCTCTATGCGGACGACGAGGCCAGCCAGTCGACCCGCTACCGCCCCGAGATTGCCAACCTCCCCGGCCGCGCCAAGTCAAAGGCTCTTCAGAAGGCCCGCCGTCTCCGCGCTCTTAGGAGCAAGAAGTCTGACGAGGAGACTGTCAACGAGGAGAACAAGGACAACGCCGACAACAACACCTTGCCTGCCCGCACCGTCACCCAGTCGTCGGCGGACTCGGAGGAAGAGGAGGAGGTTCCCCAGATGAACATGCCCGTTACCATCATCGTCATGCTTCTGGTTGCCGGTCTTGTCGGTGTCACTGCCGAGTTCCTCGTCGACTCTATCAACGGCATGGTCGAGTCCAACCCTTCGCTCTCGCGCGAGTGGGTCGGTCTCATCCTCCTTCCCATTGTCGGCAACGCTGCCGAGCACTTTACCGCCATCTCCGTTGCCGTCAAGGACAAGCTCGACCTCTCCATTTCCGTCGCGGTCGGCTCCTCTATCCAGGTCGCCCTTTTCGTCATTCCCGTTATTCAGTGCCTTGCCTGGTGCATCAACAAGCCCATGACCCTCCTCTTCGACCCCTTTGAGAGCGTCATGCTCTTCTTCACCGTCCTGATCGTCAACCAGACCATGGCCGACGGCCGCTCCAACTGGATGGAGGGTGTCATCCTCATCTTCTTCTACATTGTCATTGCCGTTGCCTTCTGGTTCTACCCCGGCAGCGAGCCCCTCATTACGTGCACCTAAGCGCCACCCCCGGGTCCCATCAGTGCGGTACGTGCTGTACCCCTCCTGTTCTTCCCCCTGTAGAAGCAGTAAGACTGGCCCTGTGCATGTACTTGCCTTATAATGTATAGGAGCGCGGTTGCGCGGTTGCGGCTATAAAAAGTACACCATTGCCAATTGGAACATTCAACTATGGTCAAGCCTTGGACAGACTGCTGCGCTCACAACAGTGCTGCCAAGGGTGACCCTTCCGCACCCGCTGGCTGGCGTCCTGGGCCTCGGACGTGTCCACCAAAGGCCACGATGGCCGCTGACACCGACTGCTGCGCAAGGCAGATGCAGTGTGGCTGCCGAATCACCCGACTGCCAAGTCATTCGTGAGAAACGGAATGAAAGAAAGAGAGAGAGGCAAAGAAGAGAATGCAGAGGAACAGAGAACTATGGAGTAGGACCCCCCTGTCGCACTCCAGGTTGTCGGCGTCGGTCACGTTGGCTCCACGCTACTCCCAAGCACCTCGTCGAACGAGGCGATTGCAACGGCGGCGGCGGCGGCGTCGGCGTCGGCGGCCTGCAAATCGCAGAACGTCCCGCACAAGAAGGTCGAGGCTTGGAACAACCCCACCGTCACCCCCACCAAGCGCGTCATAGTCGACAACGACGAGGGCTCCAAGCCCGTGGTTGGCGCCATGTTGAGTGCGCTGGAGGCTGCCGTTACTGACAGTAGATGCGCACCGCGGACGTAAGCAGACATGACTCGATACTACGCCGCGGCAGTACTGATATCTCTGTTCAGGCCCTTGAGGAGATGCGCCACAAGACTGAGCAGCAGGACCGGAAGATTCAGCAGCAGGACCGCCACATCGCTGCCTTGTTGGAGGCGAACCAGGACAAGGTCAACGTCGCGAAGGTGGGTAGTACTGCTCACCAGGTGGCGAACATCGCAGGACCGCCGCTCTGCCATTGCTGTCGTCGCTGGCGCCCAGCAGGCCATCCAGGCCTCCGGCTTCACTGACACCCGCGGCACCAGTCACGCAAGTGCACTGAACCCTGCCTAGTGCTGATCATCAGGCAGGCCGCAAACTCCTTTCCGCCCCGTCCAAAGACGCACAGTTCCACGAGGTCGTGGAGCAGATCTCGCCGAAGATGTGGCGCCTTCTGGTCCCCCGCGTCCTCAAGGAAGCCATCAACAACTGAAGCACGGTCGTCAGGGAGCGCAACGACTCTGCGCACCCCGAGCTCGACAGCCTTCTCCAAGAACTTTTGGAGCTGGAGCAGAAGCAAGTGCCCCTCGCGCAGGAGAGCATCGCGTATCTCCTCGCGTCCCTGTGGCACAGCGGATGGGAGGTAGACGGCGGTGACGAGCCTCAGTGTCTCCAGGGCAAGGCCGCCGTCTCCGCCTTCACCGACGTCGTCGGCCGCTTCTCCCCCACCCCCGCCCAGGCCGACTGGTTCGACCGTCTCGATGTCGGCTACGAGCGCTAGACCCGCACCGCAACGCGACCGAGACGAACATGGCGGGGATGAGCCCGAGAGCAGATCGCACAGAGCAAGTATGCGAGTGTGTCGTCAGTCACATGTAGCTGTATCCATAACCCATGATAACGAATGTAATGCCCCGACGCGATCGTCGCACATGACACGAACGCAGCAGACAGGCAGCGACAGCGGCGAATGCAGGCATGGTTGGATCAATGCATTGTATGTACAGAAATATGCTAGTGACAACAGTCCCTCCTCCCCCTCTATCGTCGTCCTCGCCTCCACGGCCCCGGTTCCTGTCTGCCCTCCCTACTTCCGTGCTCCCTCCCCTCTCCGCCTGCACCTCCCTCTCCTAGAGGCGCCTGTCGTGCATGAGCGCCTTGAGGCCCGCGCTCTTGAGCGGCCGCTCGCCCGCCATCTGCGGGCTCATCGGGAGTCCGCTAGAGTGCACGAGTCCCTGGCCCGTCGACGTGTTCCACGACTGGCTCTGCGACATGCCGTGGCCGGGGCCCGCGCCTGCAGCTGCAGCCGCTACCGAGCCCGTCGAGTCGCTCGCCGACACGGACGTAGAATACACGAGCGGGCCGCCCGGCGGCGGCGCCTCGGTACCCGTGCCGCTCTGCAGCAGCTCGAGGACCGTCGGCAGCAGCGAGTTTTGCCGGCAGAGCAGCACGAGCTCCTTGCCCGTCTGCAGCGAGACCATGCCCGCCGCGTCGCCGTGCGACTTTGTCGGCTGCAAGGGTCCCAGGCCGCTCTCGTCCGCGAGCGCCTTGGCGGCGTACGCGACGGACACGGAGCCGACGCGGTTGATGCGCAGCGGCGGCTCCTTGCTCATGCTGATGCTGTTGCTGAGGCTGATGCTGTTGCTGAGGCCGTTGGCGTGCGAGGCCGACGCCTTGCGGCCCGCAACGGGGGGGAGGCCGTTGCCGTTGTCGTCGGCCTTTTCGGGCGGGAGCAGCGCGTCGCGGAGGACCTGGATGGAGACGGCCTCTGCCGCTCGGCGCACGCGCTGCTCGGGCGTAGTGGGCGCGCCGGCGCCGCGCCTCTTCTCCGTCGTTAGCCACACCTGGCGCGTGAGCATCGCGCCCCACTTCTGCCGGGCCGCAGCATCCGGTATCGAGAAGCAGTACTTTCTGCGCGTGCCAGCGTGCGACATGAACTGGACGTGGAACGTGTGGCGCATAAAGTGGCGCTCGACGACAAATGTGCGCGTGTTGCCGATCGACGCATATTGGGCTGCCGTGGAGCCGGAGCGCTCAAAGAGCATGCTCTTTCCGCCAAGCGACACGCCGCGCACGCGGAAGGACGCGTCGCGTGCGTGGGAGAACGACAGCACAGGCGGGTCAAACTCGAGGCCTTCGCCGAGGAGCTTGAGGTGGAAGTTGGGGTCCGGGCGCGGTAGCGAGATGGTGATCGGGTCCGACCACTGGTTGAATGTGAGCTTGGGCGAGAGGCGCGCGGGGGTGACTGTCACCTCGCGCGCAAGGTACGCCTCGTGCGGCGCGAGCGCCTGCAGGAGCTTGCTGCCGCGTATCGACTCGTAGATGTCCTCGAGGACGTGGCTCGGGACCATCCAGTTCGGCACCTTTGAGCGGAACGCCGACACGAACGTCTCGGCTGAGATGGCGTGGTTCGGGAACGCAAAGCCAAAGGTCGAGTACAGCATGTCGTTGAGCTCGAGCGTCGCGAGGACGAGGTCGCGCGCGCGCAGATTGTCGTATGGGACGTGATCGCGGTTCGCCTCGAGGTATCCGTCCGCAAAGCCGCGGAGGAGGTTCTCGGCAGCGGAAATGTCCGTCGGCAGGCGGATGGCCAGCAAGAAAATGCGCAGCGCGTCGTCGATGCGCACCTGGTCAAAGTGGAAGTGGACCAGGAACGCACGGAGAAGTTTCTGGTCAGACGCCAGCAGGAGACCCAGCTGTGACTTGTCGAGCTCGGGCGTCTTGAACAGCAGCGACGCGAGTGTCGCCGTGTCGATCCTCGGCGCGCTCCGCTCCGACAGGTGCTGCACGGCGCCGTGCGCGTCCTCGGCAAACTGCTCAATGAAAGCGTTTACCGCCGGGTGGCGCGGCGGCTCCTGGCTCGCCTCCTCGCCGATGCCGCTGACGGACAGCTTGTCGAGGCTCACGACCGACTTGACGGCAAACTTCATGTCCAGCGTTGCCTGTACACCTTGTGTGATCATCGGCTTGGCGATCACGAGGATGTCGTTGAACAGGAAGAGGTACCGGTCCTTGACAGTCTGTGGTCAGTTAGGCACATCAAGACGCAAACTCACGTGAACATTGACTACCTGCAGAACCTGCTGCGCGAGCAGGAGCTTGCGGGGCGGGTCATCTAAAAAGTCGGGGCGCGTGGGGTCGTTGGCAGACAGCGAGAGCATGTTATCCATTTTGTTGAGCACCTCGACGGAGCGCTTCGGGAGCGTGTCGAGCGCCTTGACCTTTTCGGCGTCGTCGTTGATGGACACGACGTTGGACGAGCCTAACTCGATCGGCGGCGGCGGCGCGCGGCGGCGGTTCATCATAAACGACGGAATGTCGCCGCGTGCCTTGGTGCCGCGCTCCCGTGGCGTGGCGTCGATCGAGGAGCCGGGCGCACGCTGCCGCTCCACACTGCCGTTGCGGTAGTCGTCGTTCGGGCTCGCGCTGTTCTGGCGGCCGTGGCTGTACGACGTGCTCTGGCTCGGGAATGTACCGTGGCTCTGGGTGTAGCTTGGCTGGCTGACGTGGCCGGAAGAGTTGCTGCCCTGGCGGGAATGGTCCTCGCTTGTCGCATCAGAGGTACGCGACGCAGGTGTCGCCTTGCCCGGCCAGTTGCGGCGGGATCCGCTAGAGCTGTTGTCTTCCGACTGCCGAGGACCGTGCGTGCCGTTCAAGGGGCGCCCGTGGTCGGACGCCTGGTGCATCAGCCGCGGCACCTCGGGTCCCTGGCTCTCGGACCCAGACCGCGAGGCTGGAGTAGATCCGACACTGATACCGGGGAATGGCGACAGCTTCGAGTTAAGAACACGCGGGTCCTTCATATCGGCGCGCGGGAGGAAGCTGACGGGCGACGGCGAGTTGGACAGCTGGTGCTGGAGGAGCAGGTTGTTGGCTGACGTCGCGGCAGGGTCCCTCGGCAGGCCTAGCGACGAGTTGGACCCCTCGTGCTTGATGTAGCGCGTGTTGATGGGCGAGGGCGCGGCGCGAACAGCCGGGTTGCTGATCGACGTTTCTGATTCGCGACGGAACACCTGCGCGAATGCGTTGCGCGGGGAGGCAGGCGGGCTGCTCGTCGAGTCCTTGTGCGAGTGCTTGCGGAGAGCATTCAGCATCGAGCGGCCCTTCTTTGAGCTCAGGCTGCCCTTCTTCGGCGTGTCTTCCGGGCTCGGGTCGTCCCACGACATGCGGCTTATCGACCGCTCGTGCATGTCCGCGATAGACGTGGTCGACGCAAAGCTGTCCTGTGGCTTGTGACCGCGGATTATTCCCTGGGTCGAGCCGCGAGGGCTGTCGAGGTTCTCATAAGAGTCGTCGTCATCGTACATAGGAATCGGCTCGCGCGAGTGTGTGGAGGCTGTGGTCAGCGAGCGCTCGAGTAGACGCGCGTGAGAACTCACTTTGGCTGGTAGTGCGGCTGTTGCTGTCGTGCCATCCGTTGTCGGCCGCGGTGAAGCCTGGGGCAATGACTGGCGAGCGGTCGGCGCTCTTGATCACGGGGCTAGACTCCATGCCGGGCGAGTGGCCAGGCGGCATGATTGTTGCGGACGAGGACACTGACTCTTGTGTCATGTGGCGTTTGGTGCCCGCAAACGGCTGGACGGGAAGGGGGAGGGCGGCGTCCTCGTTGCTGTGGCCGTGGGAGCTCTGTCCGCTGTGGCCGTGGCTGCTCTGTCCGCTGTGACAGTTGTTGCTGCGGTTGAAGCTATTGCTGTGGTTGAGGCTGCTGCCGTGGCCGCCATTGCTGTGGGTGTAGCTAAAGTTGCTGTGGCCGAGGCTGCTATTGGTGTGCCCGCTGGAGCTCGGCGCGCGCTGTTGCTGGCGTGAGAAGACGCCCTCGTTATTTGCCTCTTCGGACGCATCCTCAATCAGCGGACTCGGCATCGCGACGTCGGGGCTGGATTCGAGAAGCTCGTTCCTGGCCGTCCGGCCCGACAAGCTACGACGCAGGTGTCCCTCGTACTCAAACTCGTCGGAGCGCTCTGTGTTGCGCGATAGGGTGCGGTCGGGGCGCGACCCGGGGCTCAGGAACGTGTTGCTGGGGAGGTTGGCAGGGAGTGCAAGGAGCGGTGGGTGCGCGGAAATGGGCGAGCGGTCGTCCTCGTCGCCACTTGTGGAAGAGTATTCGGTCGTGTCCTCGGGGGTCTCGTCCTCGATCTGTTCCTGGTCCCAGTTGCGGTCCTCGATCACAGATGCGACAGTCTCCGCGCGGTCATCGGATCCGTAGTCGCTCGCGTCGTCATCCTCCACCGGCTGGGCGGCTTCGTATCCCTCCTCCTCTTCTTCTTCTTCTTCTTCTTCTTCTTCCGGTTCGCTCTCCGGCTGGAGAGGAACAACCGGCGTGAGACCCTTGTTCTGCGCGTTCCACGCATCTGTCGATTTTCGCAACTCGGCTTCGCGTCTGCGCTCTTCCCAGAGTTTGCGCACCTCGCCCTCTTCCTGCTGTCTGGCTGCGCGGCGTTCTGCGAGGCGTTCGACCATGCGGCGGCCGACTGCGCTGCGGCGCTCCTCGCCCATATTGGACGAGGACACTGTAAAGCTACGCTGGAGCCGTGGGCGAGGAACGTCGAAAGCGGTATCAGGAATAGGGGCGGCGGCGGCGGCTGCAGGGATGCTGGCGGCCGTATTCTCCATTGCGATCACTGGCTGGGAATTATTGGCGTTGGGAAGGCCAAACATGCGTGGCACGCCGATCGTTCCGGAGCGTGTGAGACGGGAACCTGGCAGGCCATGGAAGCCAAAGCGGACGTCTTCGTCCGAGGATATGGGAGTAGGGATGCTTGCGCTGCCACTCCGTGTGGGGGTTTCCGGCTGGCCGGTGAGCTTGCACATTGCCTTTGCGCGCGCTGCGGCCGAGTTTGAGCGCGAGAGGTTGCGGAGGTCGGTGAGTGTGGGAAGGAGGGGGCTGGGGGTGTTGCGGTTTGCTGCGCCGGCGGGGGTCTGGAGGTTTGCGGGGAACGAGCTCGGCGGCGCCGACACGCCGAGCTGCGGGAGGAACGAGTGTTGCAGTGGGTGGGAGGAGGTGACGGGCCAATCTGAGTCTGGATTAACGGGGGATGCTTGGGCAGTGAAGAAGGACGTGGTGCTCGACGAACCATAGGCCATGTGGGGTGGGGTTGGGATTTGAAACGACGGCGAGTCTGAGAGGGTGCGCTGCATGGAGATGTTGATGTCTGGGCCACCGAGGAGGTGTTCTTCTTCTTCATAGTCGTCGGGGAGTAGCCTGGAGGGGGAGGGTGTTGCTGCCGATGAGTGCGAGTGGCCGGATGCCGAGGCGGACGAGTGGGCGCCGTGGCTGTCGTCCGAGACGGTATTGCTTCTGCTCAGACCGCCGAGACCGCCGAGCCCACCAGGCATGACGAGGGGCCTCCGGCCGTCGGGAGTGCGCGGGAGAGAGGCAGCACGTTTTAGCTTTGCGATGGCCTGTGATCTGATTTCCGCCGAGGGCGACGGCGTCGCTTGATATCGTGCGGGGGACGACGACATTGCGACTGCCGCGGTGTGGGGGTGGGAGAGAGTGAGGTGGTGGGGGGGGTGGTGCTTGTGGGTGTGGTGGTGTGGAAGGATGAGAGAGAGGAGGATGAGACGAGAAGATGGGGGGCAAGCAAGTTGGATGTATGAGGATGTGGGATGGACGAGGTGGATGGATGTGGGCGGGACTGGCGGTGGTGGTGGAGGGCGGGGAGGATGAGACGTATGGCCGCGCGAGGGGGAGGAGAAATGTCAGAGTTTGCGGATTCACGAGCGCGCCGGCATGATGATTTGGGTCGTCGTCGTTGTTGTAGTGGTCGTGGGTGCTGTTGCAGTCGTTGTCGCCGTCAGAGAGAGAGACAGAGAGAGAAAGAAAGAGGGATGAGGGAGAACTGGCTGGAGAGACAATGGGAGGCGGCGCGTACTGTAGGTGGGTGGTGGGAAGGGGTCGGCCGCAAGGGTGGAGGGAGGGAGGGTCTTGGTCTAAGGGACAGCTTTGGGTGGCAGGAGTAGGTAGTGGTGGGTGGTGAGGCTCCTGCTTTTAGGGAAACGGTTGGTGGTGGTGGGTGGATGCGACTAGTGGAGTGAGAGAGACACTGCAACGACGACCACGATGATAGCAATGACAGTGACGACGACGACGACGACGACGACTACCCCGGTAGTGAGAGAGACTGTCAAAACGAGGACAGACCACCAGGACCATGAGCCAAAAAAAAAAAAAGAAAGACAAAAAAAAAAAAGAGGTCCTTTTGGTGTGTGTAAATGGGTTATTAGAATTATTTGGTGGATTTTCTAATCCCAATTAGACCCAGAAGAATGCCGGCAAACTCATATTATGGGGTACCCACACGTATACACCATCGCCCTCACACCCACTGCTACCATTACTGTCACGCCCACCGGTTGCGATGCATTTCATAGCAGCAGATCCGAACTGATCGGTGGCGGCGTCGGCGTCGGCGTCAGTGTCGTCGTCGTCGTCGTCGCCGTCGTCGCCGGTGTCGTCGCCACAAGCCACCACCACCCCACCGCCTGATCCAACCGATTCCAGGGTTCCAATCCACACCACCACCCCATTCCAATATTCCCACGGTCACATCCTATTCGGCCAGAGCACCACGTGTCATTACATAATCAACACATCTGCTCCCGCCCTCCTGTGACTGAACCCCGAGAATCCCAACAATGTCATCTCGCGCGCGACAGAGAGAGCAAGTCATCCACCCCCCCATCTCGACTCCGACTCCGACTCCGACTCCGAGCAACAACAACAACAACAACAGCACGCCAGCGGCATGATCACACTCACGCCGCTGTCCGCCTCGGCGTCCTCGTCGTCCACATCAGAGCCCGTAGCATACTACCTCGAGCTCGACGATGCCCGAATCCTCCTCGACATGGGCCAGAGCGACTACCGCGCCAGTGCCAAAGTCGACGACTGGGCGTACGAGGACAAGATCAGAGAGTACGTCCTCCAAACTAGTTTAATACAGCTCACACCAGACTCGCACCAACTCTGTCTCTTGTCCTCCTCTCCCACTCCCCCACGCGCTACCTCGGCCTCTACCCATACGCCCGCGCCCACTGGGGCTTAAAGTGTCCAGTCTACGCTACCCAGCCGACCGTCGAGATGGGCCGTGTCGTCTGCCTCGCCGAGGCAGAGAGCTGGCGCGCAGAGTGCCCCGTTCCCGAAGTAATCGACGACTCGGCGGCGGTCGATGACTCGGTCATTGCAACAAACAAGGGCAAGAAGCCGTTCCGCGGCCCGTTCGTCCCGACCGTCGAGGAAATCCACGAGGCGTTTGACTGGATAAAGGCGACGAGGTACAACCAGCCGCTGCATCTGGGAGGTGAGTTGCAACAACCTCCGTTAAACTGACAACAGGCGAGCTGTCCCACTTGCTACTCACACCCTTCCCCTCCGGACACGTCCTCGGCGGCACCCTCTTCAAGATCCGTTCGCCGACATCCGGTACCGTTCTCTACGCCGTCGGCATGAACCACACCGGCGAGCGCCACCTCGACGGCATGGTCACTGGTGAGGAGATACGCTATATGGCGTGATATCTGACACGCAGGACAGGGCGGCCTCGCCGGCTACGCAGAGGACATTCGGCGGCCCGACCTCCTCATCGTCGAGGGCGACCGTAGTCTAGTTGTCAACCCCAAACGCCGCGACCGCGAGACGGCCATTCTCGGTAGGTTCCATCTCACTCCTTATTCCTAACTGTTCAGACCTCGTGACATCCACACTGCAGAGCGGGCACTCGGTGCTCCTGCCGTGCGACCCGTCGCCGCGTCTGCTCGAGCTGCTCGTCCTTCTCGACCAGCACTGGACGTTCAAGCTCAATCCCGCCGGCAAGGCCCCGGGCGCACCCCGCCAGGACTGGAACTACCCGCTGTGTCTCGTGAGCCGGACGGGTCAGGACATGGTGTCGTTTGCACGCAGTCTCATCGAGTGGATGGGCGGCATTGTGCGAGAAGCAGGTACCGACGACGTCATGACCGGGCTGGACGGCAAGAAGAAGAAGCGCAAGCAGCGGCAGTTTGCGAATATGCTCTCAGAGTACGGCGCGCTCGACTTTAGCCACGTAAAGTTCTTTTCCTCTCCGACAGAACTGCTGCAGGCGTTCCCGCTCAACCGCCCCAAGCTCGTACTCGCTATCCCGCCGACCATGTCGCACGGCCCGTCGCGATTCCTGTTCAGCGCAATGGCCAACACGGCCGGCAACGTTATCCTGCTCACGAACCGTGGCGAGGACCACACACTCGCACGGGATCTCTACACGCGGTGGGAGGACGAGCAGGCCGACGGAGCAAAGTTCGGACACGGCAAGATTGGCGCGATCAAGGAGATGTCCGGGCCGCTGACGATCGAGATGGACTCCAAGGTCCCGATCACCGGCGCCGAGCTCGAGGCGTTTGAGGAGGAGGAGCGGCAGAAGAAGGAGCGCGAGGCGGCGCACCAGGCGGCGCTTGAACGGTCGCGCAGGATGCTGGAAGCCGACGACCTCGACAGCGACAGCGACAGCGACTCGGAAGCGGGCTCGGACGTCGATGCCCTGCCCCGCGACGAGCGCCGGGACGCGTTCGGCGACGACGGCGAAGACGTGCGGACTATGAGTTACGATATTTTCGTCAAGGGCCAGCAAATGCGCGTCGGCCGCGGCGCCGCGGGAGAGATGGCGCGTTTCCGAATGTTCCCGTACATTGCAAAGGGCCGCAAGGTCGACAGCTACGGCGAGGGCCTCGACATTGGCCAGTGGATCCGCAAGGGCCGCGAGATTGAGGAGGAGGGCGAGACGGAGGAGGTGCGCGAGGCGAAGCGGCGCAAGCTCGAGGAGGAGGAAAAGGCCAAGCAGCCCCCCGAGCCGCCGTCAAAGTTTGTGTCCGAAAACGTTACCCTCGACCTGCATGCGTCCCTGCAGTATGTCGACATGGACGGCCTGCACGACGGGCAGGCGATCAAGACGATCATTGCCGACCTGCAGCCGCGCAAGCTTGTCGTCGTGCAGTCGACACCAGAGAGCACGCAGGCGCTGCTAGAGTACTTCAAGTCCAACGTCAGCATGACCGACGACGTGTTCCACCCCGCGACCGACGCGGTCGTGCGCATCGGAGAGCACGTGCAGAGCTACTCGCTGCAGCTCGGCGACTCGATCTCGGCGCTCCTCAGCGGACGGTGGAGCAAGGTGAGCAACAGGGAGCGGGACATGGGTTATGCTGACGGCAGTTTGAGGGATACGAGGTCGCGATGGTCGACGGCAAGCTCGCGTTCGCGTCCGGGTCCACTGTGCCGACGTTGGAGGCGTCGCATGTCGAGCTCCCGCCTGTCGTGGAGGCGAAGGAGGAGGCGGACGCGGAGCCCGCCGCGGAGGAGAAGCCGACCGTGGACGGCGACGTCGAGATGGCCGCTGCCGAGGCTGCCGGCGGCGAGGTCAAGGCCGAGGGCGAGGGCGAGGGCGAGGGCGCCGAGGCGGAGAGTGCAGAGGGTGCCGCTGCCGATACCGAGGCACCCGCGGCCGAGGCAGAGGCAGAGGCCGCGACAGAGGTCCAAGTCAAGCCCGAGCCCTCGCCCGAGCCGGAGGTGGCCAAACCCGCGACGCCCCGGCAGACAACACCCACGCCGACGGTGCCCGCGCGCCTGCCCACCTCGCTGTTCATCGGCGACCTGCGCCTCCTGCACCTCAAGAACCGCCTTGCGAGCCTGTCTATTCCCGCCGAGTTTGCAGGCGAAGGCATGCTCGTGTGCGGGCCCGGCGTGCTGGCGCGCACGTCGTCGGGCAAGGACGACAAGAAGGGCGGCGGCGGCGCGATTGTCGCGGTGCGCAAGGTCGGGCAGGGCGAGGTGGTGCTCGAGGGCGCGGTGAGCGCGACATACTTTGCGGTGCGCAAGGAGCTGTATGGCAGTTACGCGCAGGTCACGACTGTGTAGACAGAGATGTGCTTGTAGAGATGCATGTAATGGCGCTTCTATGGGTGTGATGGTTGTTCGGCCAAGGCGGCGTCACTCGTTGCTTGCTGGCTGGAACGCAGGACGCTCCAAACGCTACATTCTCTGCGGCATGTACCAGACTGTGCTCGTTGGAGGCATGCCTCGGACGGTGTGATGCATGCTGCATGCGGTTGTCACTGGTCAGCTTGCAGCCAGCCACTTGAATGGTGCCACAGTGACCACTCCCCAAAACAATGACGTGTAGTTTTGATCTTTGAGCTTATCAGTCCCAACCCAGCCGACCGCGCCTGTCTTTCCCTCAAAAGACACAAACATCCCTCCCCGGCCCCAGCAGCCTGCTTTTCCATCATCATCATCTCTTCGCACTCTCTCTCTCTCCTATCCATCACCACCACACCACCTCCACCATGTCCCAGCAGCAACTCCTCAACCAGATGGAGGGGCTGTCCATCTCCCCCGCCGACAAGCGGGCGCCATCCCCCTCCGCCACCCCCGGCTCCACCTCGTCCACGTCCAGCAACCGCCTACCGCCGCTGATGAAAAAGTACATGATGCCCGGGTTGGTCCGCCCGCCAAACGCCGCGCTAGCCGTGCACTCCGAGGCCCAGCGCGCCGCCCTCCTCAACCTCGCTGGCGCGACCAACGTGCCGGCCTCCAAGCTCCCCGCGCCGGCTGCGGGCGACAAGCCCAAGGCGAAGAGCTCGCTCCAGGGCGGCACGCACCAGCACCACGCCCACGGTATTCACGGCCCGGCACACGGCACCGCCGCGCGCACAGGAGCATCCACCCTCTCGCACTCGCAGCAACACAAGAGTGCGTCGGCCGCCGCTGCGGCCAAGAAGGACGGCGACAGGGTCGACATTGGCACGTACGACGGCGGCTTTGAGGCGGACCTCGTTGGCAAGGAGGGCGTCACGGGCGAGGCGGCCAAGCTGCTCGAGATGGACAGCGGGTCCACTAATGGGTACGCCCACAGTATAAAGCATGAGCTAACGTTAGATCAATCTCGCTCGCGCTGCCGAGCTTTGAGATTGGCCGCCCGCTCGGAAAGGGCAAGTTTGGCCGCGTGTACATGGCGCGCACCAAGGCGCCGCCGCAGTTTATCGTCGCGCTCAAGTGCCTGCACAAGCAGGAGATTGTCGCCGGCAAGGTTGAGAAGCAGGTGCGCCGCGAGATTGAGATTCAGCAGAACCTGCGGCATCCGAACATTTTGCGACTTTACGGCTACTTTCACGACCAAAAGCGCATCTTTCTTGTCCTCGAGTTTGCCGCCAAGGGCGAGCTGTACCGGCAGCTCAGCAAGCACGGGCGCTTTGACGAGAAGAAGAGCAGCCGCTACATTTACCAGATGGCCGACGCGCTCCAGTACCTGCACCGCAAACATGTGATCCACCGCGACATCAAGCCCGAGAACCTGCTCATTGGCCTCAAGGGCGAGCTCAAGATTGCCGACTTTGGATGGAGCGTCCACGCCCCCTCGGACCGCCGCCACACGCTCTGCGGCACGCTCGACTACCTGCCCCCCGAGATGGTCGAGGGCAAGGAGCACAATGCAAAGGTCGACCTCTGGGCGCTCGGCGTGCTGTGCTACGAGTTTTTGGTCGGCGCACCCCCGTTCGAGGACCTCGCGGGACACTCGGCCACGTACAAGCGCATCCGCAACGTCGACCTGAAGATACCCGAGTTTGTCTCGGCAGAGGCCGCCGACCTCATCACACAGGTACGTTGGAGAGAAGCAAGAGTGTGGAAAGAGTATTGTGCTGACCGGCCCAGCTCCTGCGGTACAACCCCGAGGACCGCCTGCCGCTGTCCGAGGTGCTCGTGCACCCGTGGATCAAGCGGTACGAGAAGAAGAAGGCGTCGCTGAGCGTCAGCGGCCGCGCATGAGCTGCTGCTGCTGCTGTCGCTGCTGCGGCGGCGGCGTGATCACGACACGACGGATACTGGATTCTGATCCTGCATACCCCCTCCCTCTCTACTACGTTTACCTGTAATTTTTATGCGTTTCTGCTCCCTGCCTGTGCGTTGTGCTCTGTTTTGCCCATATGCACGCAGTGTATTGTTTTGCCTGCTTGCTTGCTTGCTGCTGCATGCATGGTATGACGACGGAATCGCCGCACCGGGGTGCCTCAGGGGGAGTTTGATTGCCCGCGGCTGTGGAGGTGGAGGTGGAGGTGGAGGTGGAGGTTGATCCTGATTTCCCGAGGCCCGACTCGAGATGGAGCCGTCGCTTCGAGCCCCCGAGTCAATCCCAGGTGGGCCATCCACCACTGCCGTTATCTATATACACCTCCTCCATCCTCCATCCACTCCCCCCCCMCCGCCCCTCTCYYCCGCTCCATCGGCGGTGGCCGCTTTGACCAGCTCTACAAGGAGGTTCTCCCGATACTCCAGGAGATGCTCGACAATCTGTCCTACCTCCTCCAGCACGCGACAGACCCCATTCAGCGCGACCTCTTCGTCGAGCTCACCCTCACCGTGCCGGTCCGTCTCACCAACCTCCTCCCGCACCTGAGCTACCTCATGCGCCCCCTCGTCCACGCGCTCCAGGCCGGTCCGGAGCTCATCAGCCAGGGCCTTCGTACTCTCGAACTGTGTATCGACAACCTCACCGCCGACTTCCTCGACCCGACCATGAACCCCGTGTTCCGCGACCTCATGGCCGCCTTGCACAACCTGCTCAAGCCGCTGCCCGCCGCGCGCAACCACAGCCACGCGGCGGTCAAGATTCTCGGCAAGCTTGGTGGAAGGAACCGTCGCTACACGGATGTCGAAAACTTGCTCGAGTACAAGGCGTGCCCGAACGAGCTCACCGCGCCGCTATCGTTTGAGGGCAAGCTGTCGACGTTTGAGCTCACCCCGCTGGTTAGCGCGGCGTCGCTGACCGTCACGGAGAAGGACTTTGCCGCGTGCCAGGAGGACGGCCTGCAAGTGCTCATGCTCTCGGCCATGTCAATGCTCCACGGCGACCGCCGTGAGGGCACGCCCGTCTTTTGTCAGACGATCAAGACGCTGTTCCTCGCGAGCCACAAGCCGGGACTCGCCGAGAAGGCGCTCGAGTTCTTGCGTGCACTGTGCCAGCGCGTGTTCATCGCCGAGCTCAAGCGCAACGAGGCCACCGAGGACAAGCTGCTACCCGACACCCAGGTCCGCCTCCGCCCGTCGCAGCTCACGTTAGCGCTCACGGACGCAATCGTCTCCTGCCTCGCCGAAACCAACGCCGCCGATCGCGAAAACGCGTCCGACACGTTGACCAACATCATTGCCGATTTCAAGGAGCTCGCCACCAGCCCGGACGTTGTCAACAGCAAGGAGACCACCCGCGCGCTGGACCGCTTTGTTCTCGCCTTTGTCCGCCGCTTCACAAACCTCTGCCAGGACGAGGACTGGAACCGCAAGATGGCCGGCGTCACCGCCATGAACGTGTTTGTCCGCCGCGCCGAGCTCAGCCGCAAGTACATTGTCGAGCTCCAGCTCGAGTTTGTCCGCGTGCTCATGTTCGCTCTCCGCGACGCGCCGCGCGACCCGCCCAACTCGGTCAATGAGATTATTGATCTCATTCAGCACCTCATTCGTCTGTGCCAGTCACAGGAGGACGGCAAGTCGAAACAGCACCGGCTTACGGAGATTCTCGTCCGCGAACTCAACAGCCAGAGCAAGCTCGCCCGCGAGGCCGCGCAGGACTGCATCAAGCTTCTCGCCGAGGTCGTCGACCAGCCAATCTCGACAGTTATCGGCCAGGTGACCCGCAACGTCCTCCTCGACACTTCGGCCGGTCCAATCTTCTCCAAGCCGCTGCGTGCATTGTCCTCGTTTGCCATGCAGGTCGGCAACATTGACTGTGTCACCTACCTCATGGATCTGCGTCCCGCGGTCCCCGAGATTAACGACGAGTTTGTCCGTCTTGTCCAGGAGGTACTCGCCCTCGCGGACGTCGACGACGCGAGCCTCATCCCGAACAAGCGCGGCGAGCCGGCGAGCCACCGCCAAAACTTTTGGCTCAAGTCGCTCCGCATCGCTTGTCTCCGCATGCTGCGGTCGACAATGAACAACCAAGAGTTTAACGAGCGCGCCACACTCGCGCCCATACGCCAGCGCATCATCACAGTCTACTTCAAGCACGTCTACTCTCCCCAGCCCGAGATTGTCGATGTTGCGCACGAGGGCCTCCACGACGTCATCCAGCAGCAGAACAAGCTGCCCAAGGAGGTCCTTCAGTCTGGTCTCCGCCCGATCCTGGTCAACCTCGCCGACGCCAAGCGCTTGAGTGTTCCCGGTCTCGAGGGCCTCGCGCGCTTCCTCGAGCTCCTCACCAACTACTTCAAGGTCGAGATTGGTGTCAAGCTGCTGGACCACTTTGACACGCTCGCGGACGTGCAGATGCTTACCAAGGCTGCTGCCGGCCCGCTCGAGGACAACCCGGACATCTCCCGCATGACCCGTCTTGTCAACATTTTCCGCCTGCTCCCGCCCGCTGCCGTGCAGTACCTCAAGCAGCTCACAAGCCAGGTCGTCAACGTCGAGGCGCAGCTGCATCAGAGTGCACCCGGCCCCTTTACCGAGAACATTGCAAAGTACCTCGACCGCTACCACGTCGAGGGTGCGCAGAACCTGCTGGACAACATTCGCAACCAGCGCGTCGTGTGGACGTACCGCAACATTATCGCGTCCGGTAAGGCGCCCAAGCTCGTCAAGGAGCTCAGCGACAAGGCGGAGCAGATCTGCACCCTCAGCTTTGCCAACCCCGAGCAGTTTGACCTGGTGCTCCCTGGCCTGCAGCTCATCCACGAGCTCTCGCAGCAGTCGCCCTCGTGGCTCACTGAGCGCGAGCCCGTGCTCGAGGCGATTGTCGGCGTCTGGCGCTCGATCGTTCAGCGCTCGCGCGACCCCAAGGCGGACATGGGCGACTCGCACTACCAGACCATCCCGCCGCTCATCCTCAAGATGTTCATGTCGACTCTGGAGCACCAGCAGCACATTGCGCTCCTGTTCCACGTTGTCGAGGCGTACGAGATCCGCTCCAGCTTTGACCGCTCGCACGTCGCGTTCTTCCTCTACCAGCGCGTCGCGCTCCAGAGCTCGGTCGACTACCGCCGCGAGGTCATCGAGTACTTTATGAACCTCTACGAGGAGGAGGCTGTCGTCACGTGGGCGTTCAAGACCAACGCGCTCAGGCTCGTGGTCAACCCCACGCTGCGCGTGTACTTTGCCGACGAGGCCAACGACGGCTCGCTGGTGCAGCCCGCGCTCATCCAAAAGATTGCCGAGCGCATGTGGCGCCCCCTGTCGCAGACGCCGATTGCAAAGCAGCGCGAGGACACCCTCCTGATCGAGATCTTTGCCCTCACCACGCTGCTGGTCAAGCACGCCGGACCCAAGGTTGTTGATACCCGCAAGGAGGTGTTCAAGCTTGCCTGGATGGGCATAAACCTCCTGGAGCCGACGGTCAAGCTCATGGCCTACGTGCTCACCGCCAGCTTTATGGCGACCTACGACACGCCCGTCAAGTTTGTCCGCCTCACCTGGACTGGTCTTCTCCGTCTAAAGGAGAACGAGGCCAAGTCGCTCTTCCGCCAGGCGATTGACACGCTCGCGTCGTGTCTCTCTGTCCGCGACCCCCCGACACCCGGTGTGATTCCCGACTGGGCGCAAAAGGTCAAGACTGTGCTTGTCGAGGAGGGCCACGCGACCAGCACCCTCGTTGTTGTCTGCGAACTGCTCGTCAACCACCCCGACCTGTTCTACGACTACCGCGAGCTGTACGTGCCGCACGTCGCCATGTCGCTCCAGAAGCTTGGTTTTGTGGCGGCTGCTACCGCCGAGATGAAGAAGCTCACGGTGGACGTCATTGAGCTCATCTTCCGCTGGGAGCGCCGCCGCATCGCGTCTCGTGAAGAGGCTGCCAAGGAGGACAGCGACGCGATGGACGTCGACGACACCGCCTCCCCCGCCAAGCGCCAGCGCCTCGACCGCGCGGGCACTGCCGTCTCGTCCGCGACCAGCCACGGCGGCTGGGCGTGCCCTGCTGCCACTCGCGAGCTCATCACCGCGCATCTTCTCCGCATCATTGCGTCGTCGACCGAGCCTGTCGCGCGCGGCGGTCTGACCAAGCGTGCGCTCGAGCTCTTCAAGGAGATTCTCGGCCCGAACGGCCTCCCGAACGTGTCTGTGAAGCTCGGCTTTTTCAACCGCACCATGGCTCAGGACATTAATGAGAACACGATTGCAACCGTCGCCAACTCGATCGAGGTCATTGCTGCGGTCGCCGAGTTCCGCGACCAGGCGTGGATCCGCGGCAAGCTCGAGGTCTTCCGCAAGCTACTCGAAAAAGTCTGGGTGTTTGACGACACATCACTGCATGATGTCGTCCGCCCGCTCACTGAGCGCATGTTCCTCGAGCTGCCCGACGAGGAGATCACCGAGGAGGGCGCGACCCCCGCACCCGGCACCGAGGACGAGGCGCAAAAGCTGCTCAAGTTTGTGTCCACTACCGTGTCCAACGGCCTCCAGGCGTCGCTCCGCTCGTCGTCCGAGCTCCCCGGCACCATATTCCTCCTCAAGTGCTGGCTCAAGGCCCAGCCCAAGCAGCTGCACACCGAGGCGATCGCATCTGGTATCCTCCGTGTGCTCTCCAACCTCGTCAAGGTGCACACGACCAACAACGGACCCGACCCGTCGTACCGCCTTATCATCTCTATCCTCGACATGCTTCGCGACCGCGTGGCCGACCTCAAGGAGCACCGCCGCTACTTTGTCACTGTCCTTGGCGCGATAATCGAAAAGTCGCAAAACCTCACCCTCTGCCGCTACATTCTCGACATGGTGCGCCAGTGGGTCACCAAGGACGTCGATGGCCCGATTGTCGTCAAGGACAAGGCGCAGTTGCTCCTGCGCATGATGCTATTCGAGAACCGCGACGACGCGCTGTTCAAGCAGTACCTCGAGCTCATCTACGAGGTCTACGAGCTTCCGATCCTGGCCGGCACCGACCTCACCCACCGCCTCGAGCCCGCGTTCCTGCTCGGCACCCGCAGCAAGGACGCGGCCCAGCGCGCAAAGTTCCTCGACAAGCTCGAAGAGACGCTCCCCCAGAGCCTCGACGCCCGACTGGAGTACCTCTACTCGCTCCAGAACTGGGAGACCCTCGCCGATAGCTACTGGATGCCGCAGATGCTTTCCCTGTTACTTGGTGCCGCCGACCGCCGCGACAATGCGTTCCGTGCGGCGCTGCCCGTCATTTGGGAGGGCGACAAGCTCGCCAAGAAGAACTGGCAGCTGGGCGAGATTGTACAGTACGTTCGCCACCTCGTCCACCTCGACCCCGTCCTCTGCCACAAGCTCTGGGTCATCATCTTCCCCAAGTGCTGGGCTGCCATGTCCCGCCAGCAGCAGACGACGTTTACGCCGTACATTGCCAAGCTCCTCTGCAAGGACTACCACCACAAGCAGGCCGAGCTCAAGCCGAATGTCATCCAGACGCACCTCGAGGGTCTCGCGTACTGCAAACCCCCGATTACCGTCCCGCCGCTGTTGATCAAGTACCTGGCCAAGACATACAACGCGTGGTACGCCGGCCTCGAGATTCTGAACACCCTCGGCGACGTCTACCGCGGCACCGACAACCTCCGTGAGGCGTGCGCCGGTGCCGTTGGCGAGCTCTACGCCGAGCTCAACGAGGACGACATGTTCTACGGCAACGCCCGCTGCCGCTACGTCTACCCCGAGACCACTGCCGCGCTCACCCTGGAGCAGAATGGCCGCTGGCCCCAGGCCATGGAGCTGTACGAGCAAACGATGATGAAGGGCCGCCACGCGTCGCTCCCATTCACCGAGGACGAGTACTGCCTGTGGGAGGACCACTGGATTCTTGCAGCGCAAAAGCTGCAGAATTGGGAGTCGCTCACGGAGCTTGCCCGCGCGGACCAGAACCCCGACCTGCTCCTCGAGTGCGCGTGGCGTCTCTCCGACTGGGGCTCGCCCGACCGCGAGATGATCGAGACCAACCTCAAGATTGTTGCCGGCGTCCCTACCCCCCGTCGCAAGATCTTCGAGGCGTTTACCGCCCTCACCAAGGCGCATGGCTCGCGTGAGCCGCCCAACGACTTTTTGCGCATACTCGACGAGGCGCAGCAGGTCGCGATCAAGAAGTGGACCACGCTCCCCGTGTCTGTTACCGGCGCGCACATTCCTCTGCTGTGCCTGTTCCAGCAGGTCGTCGAGCTCCAGGAAGCCGCGCAGGTGTTCGACAGCCTGCAGATGACCACCGCCCAGACGCTCGAGGCGCGCGTCAACGGCGAGCTCAAGGGCATCTTCACCACCTGGCGCGACCGCTTGCCCAACTTCTGGGATGACATTAGCGTCTGGTCCGACCTGCTCGCGTGGCGCCAGCACGTCTTCCAGGCTGTCACGCGCGTGTACATGCCGATGGTGCAGCCCGCCGAGGGCGCAACACACGGTTACCGCGGCTACCACGAGACCGCCTGGATGATCAACCGTTTCGGTGAAGTTGCCCGCCGCCACGGTCTCCTGGATGTCTGCTCCACGGCGTTGAACAAGATCTACATGCTCCCCAACATTGAGATCTCCGAGGCGTTCCTCAAGCTGCGCGAGCAGGCCCTCTGCTACTTCCAGAAGCCCGACAAGTTCAACGAGGGACTCGACAACATCTCGACTACCAACCTCATGTACTTTGCGCAACCGCAAAAGGCAGAGTTCCTTACCCTCAAGGGCATGTTCATCTCGCGCCTCGGCCAGGACTCGGACGCCAACGACGAGTTTGCCCACGCCGTACAGATGGACTACAACCTACCGCAGGCGTGGGCCGAGTGGGGCAAGTTTAACGAGAAGATGTACCGCCAGCAGCCCGAGTCGCCGCCGCCCAACAGCAAGCCGAACCCCGGTCCGGGCGAGAAGCCCATGACCGATCCAGAGTGGGCCGAGTCGTGGGCGCAGGACCGCGCACTGCGTGCCTCGTCGGCCGTGTCGTGCTACCTCCAGGCCGCCGGTCTGTACAACTCGCACAAGTCGCGTGCGCTCCTCCTCCGCGTGCTTTGGCTCCTTGGCCTCGACGACAGCCGCAACACGATCGCAAAGGCATTCGAGGCGTACAAGGGCGACCTCGTCATCTGGTACTGGATAACGCTCATCCCGCAGCTGCTGCTCTCGCTCTCCCACCGCGAGGCGCAGATTGCCCGTCACATCCTCATGCACATTGCAAAGAGCTTCCCGCAGGCGCTCTTCTACTCGCTTCGCGTCACGCGCGAGGACTTTAGCAATGTGAAGAAGAGCCAGGTGGCCGCCGCTGCTCGCTTTGCCCAGGCCCGCAAGGCTGCCGAGGCCAAGGCTGCTGCTGCCAACCCTGCTGCCGCCGCCGCCGCCGCTGCTACCGCTGGTACTGCCGCCGCTACTACACCCGCCGAGCCCACTGCGGACAAGCCCGAGGCCAAGGACGAAAAGGACGAGTCGACGACCCCCGCCGCGAACGCCAACGGCACGACCCCCACAGCTACCTCTGGCCCCAGCGCTGCCGCTCCCGGTGCCCCTGCCCCTGCCGGTGCCAACGGTGCCGCGCCTCCCAACGGCGCCATGGCCCCTCCCCAGCAGCCGCACCCGCGCCAGCCCCGCCAGCCGTGGGAGTTTGTCGACGAGATCATCAACCACCTCAAGACTGGCGTACCCCTACTCGCGCTCTCAATGGAAAAGATGGTCGACCACATCGGCTACCGTGCCAAACCGTCCTCGGAGGAGGACATTTACCGCTTCTTCTCCGCCCTGCTCAACGATGCGATGGCTCAGTGGAGCACGCGTGGCGCGTTCCTAAACGACAACGCTGACCTCGCGCCCAACACCAAGGACAACCTCCGCCGCTTCTCGCTCAACCTGCACTCGGAGCTGCGTGTCGCCGTCGAGCGCGACTTTATCAACAACCAGCCCAAGATGCGCGAGTACATCCGCCGTCTGCAGCGCTGGCGCGACTTCTACGAAAAGTCAATAGACGCGCGTCCTCGCTTCCAGTCGCTCGACTCGTCGGGCGTCACGCTCACCGACTTCCATTACACCAAGTTTGAGGACGTCGAGGTGCCTGGCCAGTACATCCAGCACATTGACCAGGCGGACGAGCTTGTCCGCATTGCGCGCTTCCACCCCCGCATCGAGCTCTGCCGCGGCTTTGGCTTCTGCTTCCGCCGCATCACCATGCTCGGCCACAACGGCACGCCGTACACGTTCAACGTCCAGATGCCTGCCGCCCGCCACTGCCGCCGCGAGGAGCGCCTCGTCCAGCTGTTCCGCATCATGAACTGCGTGCTGCGCAAGCGCAAGGAGTCGCGCCGCCGCAACCTTCAGTTCCACCTCCCCGTCGCCGTTGCCCTCGGCACGCAGCTCCGCCTGGTGCAAAACGACCCGTCGTACGTGTCGCTCCAGGAGATTTACGACGACTATGCGTTCAGCCAGGGCATGACACACGAGGACACGATACTGGCGTTCTGCGACCGCCAGCGCATGCTCTACGACCCGTCCATCCCCCGCACGGACCCGCGCTACATCCAGACCAAGATGGAGATTATCGAGGAGATCCAGGTCAAGATGCTCCCCGAGAATGTCCTGACAAACTACATGATCAGGAACATGGCCGACAGCGAGAGCCTCTGGCACATGCGCAAGATGTTTGCCATGCAGACCGCCGCCGCCGCCTTCCTCACATATGTCTGCTGTCTCAACAACCGCGCCCCCAGCCGCTTCCACCTGTCGCGCAAGACCGGCCAGATGTACATGACCGAGATGCTGCCTTGTAAGTTATCATTCTTAGACTCGAGCTAACAACAGCCTTCGTTACCGGTCAGCCGCTCTTCCACTCGTCCGAGGCCGTGCCGTTCCGCCTCACGCCGAACATGCAGCACTTTATCACGCGCGTCGGTGTCGAGGGCGTCGTCTCGTCGGCTGCTACCGCCATCGCGCACTCGCTCACCGAGCCCGAGTTCGACCTCCAGAGCACGCTCCACCTGTTCATACGTGACGAGATCCTCACGTGGCAGAACACGTACAACAAGGCCGGCGAGTCGCGCACCGACACACCGCTCACTGCGCACGTGTACAAGAATGTCGACCAGTTCATCAAGCGTGCCGAGCTCATGTGCCACATCTCCGAGGTCAAGCCCTCCGACCGCACAGCCGGCAGCCCCGTCATCAACCACGCCATGGTCACGCTCATCTCCCAGGCGACCGCGCCGACGCTCCTGGCCCAGATGCCCGAGAGCTGGATTGCAATGTTCTAAACATAGTCGAGGAGTCCGAGAAGAGAAGCAGATGCTGTCGGTACGAGAGAGAATAGAAAAGGGAGCCGCACACGCGAGTGCGGCCCGTCTACGCCTCGGCGTACTGTAGTTCTATAGAGTTGTAGTGCTAGAATGAACCATTGACTATCTATCCGCGCGGCGCTGGAGGGGACGGGCGTGGTGCCATGACTGAAGGCAGTGAACAGTTGAACTGTCTCCTGACTCCACAGCGGCGCAGCGGTCGCATCTTCAACTCAACACTTCCAATGGGAAAAAGAACATGCTCCTCGTTGCCGAGGGGATGCTGGACGAGTTAGGAATCGAACCAAAGACCTTGTCAAGATTTCTCATCTCCGAAGTCCAAGAGACAGCGGAGGGAGGGTGCTAATGACACGCTCTACCAACTGAGCTACACGCCCGACAATGTCTTTTGTATTCGAGCCATGTGGTCGAGAGGTGCCCAGTGACCCCGGTGCATCTCGATCGCGGCCAGTCAGGTAACATCGACAAGACCGCCACTACCATGCTGCAGATCGAACAGACACCTGTCAGTAAACGCGCCACTTGGCAAACATTCGACACATTAAGCAACATGTCTGTGTCGATTCTGTCTTGTCCTGGACTGAGCCAAGCGCTCGTAAGCACATTGTCTATGCGTTCATCTATTGACGTCCACTATGACTACCTAATTACTGTTCGCTACGAGCACAACTCCTCTGTCTGACCATCACAACACACAACCACCCCTTTCTCTTTCAGCATGACGTTCGCGTCCCGTGTTCCCCACTGGCCACTAACGCCCCTCGCGCTGGGCCTGCAGCTTGGCCAGCACACCCGCCAAGCGGCGGTAGTCGCGCAGGAGTGTTCCGACCTCGCTGAGCCGAATGTCGCCCGCCTCGCCTGAACGTCAGCCCAGCTTCCAGAACCTCAAGCTGCAGGGTACCCGTACTTACAAGTCATAAAGTGCTCGATCGGGCCGTCGTCGTGCGGCGCGGGGCTCCTGCGTCCCGTTGCCGTGGGCGTACCGGCCCCGCCAGGCCCGCCAGTCGTGTTCCGCCGGTGCGGCGCGCGCGTGAGGGTCGCGAACAGGCTCTGCTTCTGGTCCGTCTCGGGGGTCGGCGCGCCGAGACGGCCAAACTGCTGCGCGAGGCGGTCGCCGATGCTATCCTTGTCCTTTGTGTCTCTCTCCTTTGTGCTGCCCGACGACTGCTCGCGGCTCATTCCTGTATCCTTCTCACGCGACATCTGCATCATGGACGACACGGAGCGGATGCTGCGCGCGCGCGGCGCCTCGTGATTGTCGTCGTCCAGGTGCAGCGCTCCGTGGTCCATGTGGTGGTCATCGTCGCTGTCGACTTCGTAGATGTCGCGTTCGCGCGGCTCGCGCAGGCTCTCGGGGCGGGCGGCGGGCACCTCCATCATCTCTTGGTTGGGCCAGTCGGACGCGTGGGAGCTGGCGCGCGAGCGCGTGCGGGCCGCGGCGGTGCTGGCAGCGGCGGCAATGTTGGCGACGGACGCAGTGACCGACGCGAGGGAGAACGTGCTGCTTTGCCGCGGGCGGCCACCAGGCCTCGCGGGTGTCAGAGTCGAGGTCGCCTCCTCGCCCTCGGGCGGCGTGGCGGTCACCTGAGGTGTCGAGCTGATGATGCCGCGGAGCGCGGTCCACGAGCTGTCGACAACGCCCGTGATGACCTTGTTCGCGCTTCCGGCGGCGCTACCCGCGAGCTCAGAAACCTGGAACACGCGGCCGCGGAGGCGGGTAGATGCAGACGCAATTGAAGCAGCGTCGGTACCGTCGTCCAGGTAGGTAAGCCCAATAGGCGACAGGTCCTCGACACTCATCACGCGGTCGCTGTCACTGAGGCCGAGCTCCGAGAGGTGGACGTGCTCGAGGAACTCGACCACCGCTGTCAGGTTGACAATCGCATACGACGCCTCGCCAACAAGGCAGATCGCGCTCCTATACCGCCGCAGGTACATCAGCTGCGATGCCAGCTGCGGCGGGTTCGCCTTGACCACGGAGAAGATCATGAGCGGTAGAATGAGGTCAGCGCCAGAGGTGGACCGCTTCGGCTCCTCTGTGAGTGTGTCGGGGCTGTCTGTACGCTCCTCTGCCTTCTGTTCGGGCTCTTCGATCTCCTCCAGTTCCTGCTCCTCGTCCTCTGCGGGCGCGACATAGGGCTCGCCCTCGGGCCTAAGGTTGATCGCTGGGAGCGCCTCGAGGCCGTCTGCTGTCAGTTACGGTCATGACACCAACTCCAACTCACCGACAGCGATCTTGTGGGCCTGGACGAGAACGTCCGTCTTGTCC